>ML365053.1:0-20188 GCA_005239505.1 Nicotiana paniculata | reverse complement strand
ATTGCTCGAGGACGAGCAAGAGTCTAAGTGTGGGGTGTTGATGTTTAGCTTAAAGTGTATATATTTCTATGTATCGCCTCATATTTTACTTTTGTTTCATGAGTTTTAGATGTTAAATGTGATTATTTATATTAATTTTAAGTGTTTTATGTTTAGGAATGATTCGGGATCAATTGGGGGCGAAACGCGCAAAATTAGAGCCAAAACGCAAAAATCGGGCAAAATGGCGATTTTGGACGCCACAGGCAGGGCTGGGCGCCACCTGTGGCGCTGGAGGCAGAATGTTAATTGGGGCGAAATCTAAGCTTATTTTTATATGTGTCTACCCAACACGTATAAAAGCAAGTCTAAGCTTATTTTTGAGGGGGGGGCGCCACTTTGGAGGAAATATACACACTGGATCATTAGGAAGCGAAGGATTCTCAGTTTTCTTAATCTTTTTCTAGTATTTACAATTAATTCAACACTTATGCAATTGTTTTATTTTAGCATAAGTGGCTATACACCCACTGTTCTGGGGTTGTGGTTTAGCCATGAATATTGTTATTCGACATTAACTTAACCTTGATTATAGTTCACTCAATATATGGTTGTTTCTTAAATTCTATGTTTAATTGCTTAATTGTTTGGCCAGTAGTTAGGTTCTATATACTATCTATGTTATGCTTGGGAAAGCCGTATATAGATTAGAGAAGAATTGAAGAGAGCGCGATCTTAACCCTTCAGGGGAGCGGATTTGTGGTTAGGATAGGAATATACCTAGTCACCGTGCTTAATTAAATATCGTAACCTTATTGCGTTCTAATAGATTAATTTCATAGGAATATAGGAGTTAATCTATTGAGAATAGGCGAATTNAAGGGAGAGTTAATTAGAGTGCAATACGAGTGGTGAATTGATCAAAACCCTGGAATATTTGTCTCTATTGAATACACAACAATCAACTTGTTACTTGATAATTAGTTATTTCGTAGAATCGTAGTATAAAATAGTTACATTCTTGGATTTTTACTTTGGCTTGATTTAATAACAATTATAGTGATTTAATAAGTAGTTTACACAAGTCTATGTGGATTCGGCATTCGATTTATCATTATATTACTTGTACGACCACGTATACTTGCATGTGCGTTTGGGACCAACATGTTCCATATGCTTCTCCTCTTACCTTGTTTATGTGTTTTTTTTTCTGATTTTGTGCTCTCTATGTTCCCAACCCCTTGATCCTGGTTTGTAAATTTATGAGTCTTCACTTAGAGCTAAGTAATAAATGGCTTTTGAATCTGGGCACTCTAAGTTTTGTGATTGTATGTTGAATCTTTGTTCTTCCCAGAATGGCTTTAAAAAATTTTTTTTTTTACTCTTAGCATTTCCTTTGAACTATTTCCATTCCTGAAATCCTTTTTCACTCCTAAAAGTTTTATTTCTATACTGTTTTACTAAGTTATTCCAACTATGTCAAGCACTCTCACTTCTACTCTTAGATTACTTAAATTCTGCCCTTCCAGTGTGTATTGCCTAGGAATCCATGAGATTCCTCTGACTCTGGCACACTGGGGCTGGCCTTTTCCACATTGCACATAATCACTTCCCTACTCAAAGGGTCTTGGTGTGAGCATTGTCCGGGATCCCTGAGGTCCTTAGGGAACTTTGACACACCAGGACACCCCATTAGCTTGAGACTTTGGCATCTTGGACTATTTTGAAGGCCTAGTATTTCCCTCTTCACTTTGGGCCTATCTCAGGCTCCCTATAGCATAGCTTATATTTATTATGTAATTCATTTATTTATGGTCTGTAATAATAACCTTTGTAAACAGATATTGGGGAAACTAGTAAAGGGAAAGGATTCATATATGGATTTTTGTAGGGAGACCGGGTAGAAATCACGCTAGGTTTATATTGTGTTTACTTGCATTAGAAATCCTGCCTAAACTCATATTATGTTATTCATATTAGTAGTCATGCTTTAGGTTTATATTATGTTTACCGTGCTTTTAGATCACTTGGCACACTAGGCAATGTGTTATAGGCTCATTACCTCATTTGTTACGAAATTTTGATTATGTTTAATCATGATCACCTAGAAATCATGTTAATAGGTTACTGCTGCAATTCTGCATAAGAAAAATTTACATTTTCTGGGTACGTTAGAAATCCTGCTTTAGGACTGCCTCTGTATTCACTTTACATCATGTCTACATCGCCTAAGTCAATAACCGTCCTGTCTATAAGAATGTTTAAAAGCAACTTCAGCACCTAAGCAAGCATGTTTATAGGACGTATTAAAACTCAAACTGTTTGCTTTCCTTTAGTCAATTTCCAAAATTCTGTTTGCATTTTTAGACAACATGTTATAGGGTATCCCTGAACCACGCCTAGAAAAGCCTATAGGTACTTAAGGCCTTATAAAAATTGTAAAACTATGCTTTGTTTATTTGTGATTGCCCAGATTCAACAGGTTCTAAAGAATTAGTTGGCAAACTGATTAGGTCTTTACCATTTCGCCTAAACATATGCTGCACATTTTTTGTTTGTCATGCTCACCTAAATATCTTGTTCTAGGACCATTTCTGGAACATATGAAATCTTGTTGTTTGAGATGTGCTAACTGCCTGCTTATTTTCGGAGGTAAACATGAGCCCTTAGTCGTTGTCTTACTTGACAGTCCTGTTTGTTCTTTGTTGTCGCTTAGATTTTCCCTTTTAAACACTTTAGGAGAGTCTAGAACTACCTAAAATAGAGGTCTTAAACACCTCCATGACCACAAGGAAGGGACGGGTAATTCACGCTTAGAGTTCGTTTAATTAAAACCGCTTATACAATCACTAAGGGGAGGGTAATCAGGTAGTAAAAGGATATGATGACATGTGTGTTAATGCCACGTGTAACCACTCTAGTTGAGGAAGGATTACCGGGCATTGTACAGATGTGATCCTATAGGTTAATAACCTAGGACTTCCCTCTCTTTATACATATGTGTGATTAGACTTCTTACCTTTTAAAACTCCCTTTATCTTATTTACATATGTGTGCTTAGACTGCTTATCAGTTAAATGACTAATTCACTAAGTAAGTTTGGTCGGGACCCACCATTGTGGACCTCGAGGGGTGCCTAACACCTTTCCCTCAGAGTAATTTCAAGCCCTTACCACTCTCTGGTAATGTAGACTGATTTCATGAGTTACTTGCATCAGGTGTCCTAACGCACCTTAAAATCTGTTAGGTGGCGACTGTTCAATTTCTATACCCCTTTCCCAAAAGGAAACGAGTTTTCCCAATGAATGCCGAAACTCGATTTTGCGAGAAAAAGGGGGCGCGACAGCATGGTGACTCTGCTGGGGACTTTAGGCTTTTACCATAACAAACTTGCTTTTTGTAAATTAGTCTTGAGCATGCTTCTTTTGTTAATACGTGCGCACCCTCTCCCTTTCCCCTTATGTGAATTTAATTGCCCGTTTTGAGCATTTATGATATCCTTTACTGCAGAAACTGACTTATTTCTTTGTTTTCCTTTCTTAAACATCTTTCAATTATTAAATACCGCATTTATTATTTTTCTAACGTGCAAATACATGACAACATGCTATTTACTTCTGCATAAATCATGGTCAACATCATATTCCACTCGTGCGTAATCAATCCTATAGCAACTTTTGATGAGTGGTTGCGCTCTTCCTATATATCACCCTTTAAATTTGGAAAGGCATATTTGCGGTAAAACTAGTCGATCAGCGGTGCAATCGACGGTTCTGTGCCTTTTCCCCGTCAAGTTTTCCGCTTGAGGGTATCATTCTAGACCCTCGTAGCAACCTTACTCTGATTATAACTGTACATGCATCATGGTCAAACCTAGCCGGGTTAGTATGTTGTCCACATAATAACCCTTTAAGACAAACCTTATCCAAAAATCCACCGGGGCTTCCATAATCCCAATGGTGCAACCACGTTTTGTGCATTAATTTGGAGAACTAAATTCCAATATGCTAATCATCGATATATAAATAGTCGAATCTGGAGGGGGGAAGGGCCTAACCTTATTTGTTTTTCAGAAAATGAGGCACGAGATCCCCAGGTTTGGCATGGTCCAAAATATACCACCACTGCTACTAGACTGATGGGAAGATCTTTCCTCAAGTGACAAAAAACATGTGAAGAAGGTCCTGGGAAAGTTGCCTTCTCTGTTAGACAACCATCCAAATAACATGTTGATAGAAGCTGCAACCATGTTTTGGGATCGTGAAAAATCAGTGTTTCGCTTCGGGGATATAGAAATGACCCCGCTCCTAGAAGGAATCGGGGGATTTGCTGCGCTACCTTGGGACAGCCCTGGGTTATTGGTACCAGAAAATCACACTGGTAGGGGATTTCTAAAAATGATGGGTCTAAAAAAGAACGTCGATTTGGAATTCTTAAAGAAATATTATATTCCATTTGACTACTTGTATGAGAGATACGGTCATAGCAAGTCCTACTGTATTTTCCATGATGATTTTTCCACCACTTCATTAGGAAATATTCATCGCAAAGTTTTCGTGTTCATTATTTGCTTCTTGTGTATGATAGTGTTCTCGACGAAAAGGGGAAGAATTCATACTAGATTGGCTATAGTCACCAAGAATCTAATGGAAGGAATCGAGGGACATACATACACCATAGTCCATATGATTATAGTTGATATCTACCGGGATTTGGACCACTTCCAGAAAGTGTCAAAACATTTCGAGGGTTGCAATTTGCTGCTGCAGTTGTGGTTAATGGAGCATCTACAAAAGGGTCAATATCGCCAGGAGTTCCACGAAGGGCGTGGAATGACCATATTGCCTTCCATAACCCTAAATGGATGACTTATATCCCGGACATGTTTGCTCAACCAGAGAGTGCTAAGGAATGAGTGGAGTTCTTCGACAATTTGACTGAGGATCAGGTTCAGTGGATGTTTGAATGGTTCCCTACTGACGAGTTCATCATCGGGTCAAGGGACGCTCCTCACTTAGTGTTGATCGGGTTAAGGGTAATATACCCTTATGTTCCCATCGGGGTTATGAGGCCGACATGCAGGAAGCAGATCATACCGCGGGTTGCAAAGATAAGTCAGTTCCGGGCAGATTTTCAGGATGATGACATCCCTTACAAGTATCAAGCTCAGCATATGTGGCACTCAAATATTATTGTGTAAAAAGACACCATCGATCCAGATAGGTATCATGCATGACATGCACCCTTCTACTCAGCATGGTTGGAGGATAACTTAGCTGAGAGAGTTGAGCCAGGAATCGGTCGGGGAAACAGGGTCATAGACAAAGATGCAGAAACCCAAGTAAAGTACAACAAGTTGCGCCAGAGGATTCATGACTCCGAGACCGAACACCAGGAGATACACGAGACAGACAAGAGATTAATCAGGGAATGAAGGGAAATGGCTATCAGAACAGGGTTTGATGGAGCTAGAAGGAAAGATAAGAAAGAAGCTGACTGCCAGAATGCTGAAGGAAGCGAGGGAGGACATCTGGCAAAAGTATACCTGTTGTTGGGAATGCGCGAACTAGGGGACCTGATTGATGGAGTCAGAAAGATCAAGTCTGGGGAAGGTCCTTCTGGGACCAAGTAGATTAGATTTACTTGATTTCCTAAATGTAATAAGGACAAATGCCAGTAATGTCCTATCTTTTATTATCTTAGTGTCGTGTTGGATTCATCTATCTTTATATTAATGAAATGAGGCAATTATTGGCATCTAAGTTCTCCAAAACAACTTGTCGCTAGGCCTACGTCAGGCACAACGAGGCTCCCATAAGAGGACGCGAATTTACATTCTGCAATATTTGTTTAAATACCGCAAATACTCTTTTCAGAACTCTTACTAACTTGTCTACCTTTTTTTTTTCTTTATTTATTTCAATTATTCCCATTCCCCAAAGGTTGGTTTGCGCATACTAGCATCATCAGTTTATTACATAAGATCCAGGGGCCCTCCACCTTCTCCTTCTCCTAGTCCACCAAAAGGCAAAGGGAAATCAAAGATAGATGATTTGAACGGTACCAGAAAAGACAACAACACACATGTTGAACATGTAGAAGCTTCTGATGTTCGAAGTACTCAGGCCCCAAATGATGTAGTATCACGACTTGAGCAGAAAATACTAGAACTCCAGTGTGAGCTCAAGAAGGTCCGCAGCTTAGCAAATCTATCCCTCACACTCAATATCCCATATGTCAACCAATCAAACACTCAGAACCCCGCACCACCGCAAAACACACCCAACAAGCGCCCACAGAATCCTCCTGCACCTCACCATTATACAACCCCACCACAAAATCAAGCTATCCCACAACAGTACCAGGAAAACACCTACCACACTCCACAAAACACCCCGTCAGTCATTCCTAAACCCTAGAATTCCACTAATGATCACCATTATAACCAAAATCCCGGTCACCAAAACAACCCTATATACGTGGAAACCCTACCTCACTCCACTCAGCCCGTATCCTATACATCGGAATCCTTTGAGAAGGACCTTCTCATTAAGAACCTGGCTGAAGAGCTCAAGAAGTTGACAAGTCTGGTTCAAGGCGTCGAAGGAAGCAAAGGGGTATAAGGTCTGAACTATAAAGACATATGCATATAGCCCGATGTAGAACTGCCGGAGAATTAAAAACCTCCCAAGTTCGAAATGTTTGACGGAACAGGTGATCCCAGGGTTCACCTGAGGGCTTATTATGAGAAGCTTGTAGGGGTCGGAAAGGATGAAAGGATCCGAATGAAGCTTTTCATGAGGAGTCTTACAGGAGATTCTTTATCCTGGTAAATCAGCCAAGATCCTACGAAGTGGGCCAACTGGGTGAGTATGGCGTCTGACTTCATGGAAAAATTTAGGTTTAACACAGAGAATGAGTCGGATGTCTTCTACATTCAGAACTTAAATAAGAAGCCTACTGAGACCTTACGCGAGTATGCCATTCGTTGGAGGTCAGAAGCAGCCAAAGTCAGGCTGACATTGGACGAGAAACAGATGAACAAATTCTTCGTCAGAGCACAAGATCCGCAGTACTATGAAAGATTGATGGTTATTGAAAACAACAAGTTCTATGATATCATCAAACTAGGAGAAAATATTGAAGAGGACATTAAAAGCGGTGTGGCAAAAAACTTTGAGGCATTGTAGGCCACAAATAAAGCACGCAGTCAGGGGGTATATCGAAGAAGAAAAATGCAGAAACAGTGATGGTCGCCCAAGGACCTAAAACTCCACTTGTATATCAAACTTCCCCACTTACATACCAAGAACCTTCACACACATATCAAACATCACCTCTCAGATATTCCCAACCAGCCACTGCTTATCACAAATATAATTCCCAACCGTCTCACTTTCAGTCACCTCCAACTCGTCCACCCTACCCAAGACCTCGGCCTAACTTTGACTGCAGACCACCTAAACAATACACTGTCATTGACAAACCCATTGACCAGATGTATGAAAGGCTGAAGGCTACTGGTTACGTCACCCCTATCCCTGATGCGACTGTGGAGAATTCATCCTAATGGGTCAATCCAAATAAGACATGTGCATATCATTCTGGCATGAAAGGGCACACCATTGACGAGTGCCAAACACTGAAGGATAAGATCCAGACCATGATTGATAATAAGGTCATTCGGGCCAAAGAAGCTACACCCAACGTTCACAATAACCCTCTCCCAGATCACAGGGGTGAAGGTATCAATGTGATAGAGATCGATGAGGAGTGGGATCCCGAGGGATCAATTGGACTTATCAAAGAGGGTGACAATCCTAAGAAACCCGCAGTCACGCTCAATCCTATTATAGTACAAATACAGCCGCCATGGAGGTTAAGGTAGCTGCATCAGTTCCATTTAAAATTGAGATAGCACCCCTCATATTTGCGCATGTTCCATTCGAAGTGGAATTAGCCATACCTTTCACAGTAACAGTGTCAACCACGCCGTCTTTTAACACCAAGGCTATACCCTAGGATTATGTGGCCGAAGCTAGAAGAATAGGAAAGAACAAAATAGAAGAATCCAGCGCAGCACAAGGAATGACCAGAACGGGAAGAGTTTATACACCAGAGCATTTAAATATGGAGCACTTCATAGTTTATTAAATATTATATCCCGTAAGAGAATCCCAAATATTCTAGATATTTTTTAAAGAAAATTCTATATAAAATCTTAAAATTATATATATAAATTATATATTTATATGTCGGTTTGGTTCGTATTTTTTCACTCAATAACAAACGTAGTAGAATTTTTTAATCGGTTTGGTCTGACTTTTCAGTTTAGTGTAATTTTCTGGTTCGGCTTGTACATACACCCCTACCAAGTATATGAGTGTTGCATCTACTAGTTGTTTCACGTATTAAACACTTCTATTATCTTTTACTTCTCCAAATGATATAGTTTACTGTCGAAGTTCAACCATTAGAGAGCATTGAGTCGTGAGGAAGAAGAAGAGGAATTTGGGAAATTTTCCAACCGCCTTTACTGTGTACAACTGAATTAGTTATATACAACTAATTAACAAGACAAAATAATAAATAGACCCCAAACTTCTAGTATTTACACTTAGGTCCCAATTAACTAACTTCTAATCTCTAACTTCCAGTACTCCCACTCAACTTGGATGGTGGAGAATGTTTAACACTCCTAGTTTGCTGAGTAAAAATATGTGTTGTACAGATAATAGCCCTTTGGTGAAGAGATCTGTTTGCTGGTCTTTTGTAGAAACATACTGAGTAACCAAGACACCATCTTTGATACGTTCACGAACAAAATGACAGTCTATCTCGATGTGTTTAGTACGCTCATGGAATATAGGATTCGCAGATATTTGCATTGCTGCTTTGCTATCACAAAACAGTGTAACAGGCTTAAGAACACACTCCCGACTCTGAAAACAGCCCTAATAGCCACACTATTTCGGAAACAGCTGATGCCATACTGCGATATTCTGCCTCTACATTGTTGTGTGAAATATTGTGTTGCTTCTTTGATCTTCATGAAATCAAGGAATCACAAATTTTAACTGCATATCCACTTACAGGCCTTCTGATCATTAGGCAAGCTGCCCAGACAGAATCACAAAAAGTTGTCAATGTATCTGAATGTCCTTGTTTTAATAGAACTCCTATTCCTGGTGTAGCCTTTAGATATCTCACTACTCTAAAAGCAGCCTCCATGTGAGATTTCTTGGGATGTTGCATAAACTGGCTCAAAGTCAGCACTGCATAATTGATATCAGGTCGAGTTATTGTCAAGTAAAGTAACTTCCCTGTCAGTTTCTGTTTTGCATTTGTCAATGGATCTTCATCTTTCACTCCAGCAACTATATCATATTCAACGGTTGTGAGTTTTTTATTGACTTCAAGTGGTGTTAATGTTGGTTTGGCACCACTTAAGCCTAACTCAGAAATGAGCTTCAAAGTGTATTTTCTTTGGTTAAGCAGAATTCCATGATTTGATCTCAAAATTTCAATTCCTAGGAAATATCTCAATTCTCCAAGGTCTTTGAGTTTAAACTGTTGGTGCAAAGCTGCCTTAGCTTCATCAATCAGATCCTTATCACTTCCAGTTAGTAGCAAGTCATCAACATAGATGAGGATGATGACAATGTCCTTACCTGACCTCTTAGTGAAAATATAGTAGTTATGAGTGCTCTGTATGAAACCAGCTCCCACCAATGCTTCAGTGAGTTTCAAATTCCATTGCCTAGATGCTTGTTTGAGTCCATATAAGGACTTAAGTAACCTACACACCTTTTGTTCCCCCTGCCTTTGGAAACCCTATGGAAAATCCATATAGACTTCTTTAAATAAATCTCCTTGAAGAAAAGCATTAAAGACATCCATTTGGTACAAGGACCAATCTTTTGAGGTTGTAAGGGCTATCACAGACCTAACGGTCACCATCTTTGCAACTGGTGAAAATGTCTCATGATAGTCTAATCCCTCATGTTGATTATATCCATTTGCCACTAGTCGTACTTTGAATCTTTCAACCTCACCGTTTGCCTGGTACTTTATCTTGTACATCCACTTGGATCCAATAGAAGCTTTCCCTGGTGGTAGATCAACAACCTCCCAAGTCTTATTATTTTCCAATTTTTGTATCTCCTGCTTCATGGCAGTGATCCACCTCTCATCCTTTACAGCTTCCTTGAAGTTATGAGGTTCCTTCATGGCTGAGAAAACTTAGACATAACCCTTGTATTTTGATGACATCTGCTCATAGGACAAGAATTTTGATATTAGATAGGTGCATTTTGAGGGCTTCTGTGACTGCAACACATAGTCTTTTTGCCATATAGGTGGATTCTTTACTCTTAGTTATTGTCTAGTTATTATATTGGAACCAAATTCAGTCTTAGGAGCATCTTGGACATCTTGAGTGACAGCATCTTGAACAGGTGAGCCAGCAGATGTGTTCTCTCAATAATTCAGCACTCCATGTGTAGTTTCTATCTCCTGCTCTTGTGGTGCAGCATTATGATTTTCTTTTGATTCATTTGGTACTGATGAATCTTCCAAATCTCCTGCTGGTGATGCTGCATTATGATTTCCATTAGTGCCCCCTTCTGCTGGTGAACTGATGCATGTTTCTGTTGTATTAGAAAGTTGAAGTGAATCCTCAAGATTGGAAACTGTTGGTATTTCCCCTGTTTGAGCCTGCAAATCTGTCTCAAAAAAACTAGAACCAAAGTCATTAGATTTGAATGGATGCTGTTTTAGTTTCCTAAAATGGAAACTCATTCTCCTTAAAGGATACATCCCTGCTAATGAAGAATGTTTTAGTGGTTAAATTATACAGTTTATACCCCTTTTGAGTAGTTGAGTATCCCATGTGAACAGCTTGCCTAGCCCTTGCACCAAATTTATCATCTAATACCACATTTGTGGCATAACACAGACATCCAAAGACTCTTAAATGTGTTATTGAGGGTTCTCTACCATACAATATACCATAAGAACTTTTTCCACTTAGTATCTTGGTAGGAAATATATTAATCAAGTAAACAACAGTTTGTACACATTCCCCCCAAAACAATTCTGGGACATGACTTTGAAATTTTAAAGTGTTTAATATATGTCTATGCTTCCTTTCAGCTACACCATTCTGTTGGAGAATATATACTCAACTACTTTGGTGAATGATTCCATGTAATAGTAAGACCTCATTTTACTGTGCATTGAAGAATTCTCTACCATTGTTTGTTCTCAGAATCTTGACAAAAGTGTCAAACTGTGTTTTCACCATGGAAATAAACTGCTTCAAGAAAATAATAGTTTCGTTTTTAAACTGCATCAAGAAAATCCAAGTGGCTCTAGAGAAATCATCCACAACTGTAAGGAAGTAATGCTTCCTATCATGAGTGCTCTTCTTATATGGTCCCCATACATCCATGTGTACCAATTCAAAAACTCTAGAAATTCTTTTCTTACTGTTAGGAAAGCTAAGTCTAGACTGTTTAGCTAAAGAGAAAATAGTACACTAATTTTGCATATCATTATCTACTTTATTATGTAAAAAGCAAACATGTTGCATAACAGGAACAGAAGAATGGCTTAATCTTTCATGCCATAAGTATGATGTTTCACCACTTGAACCTCTCACATCCACATTTGCTGCAAAAATTCTAATTCCTCTTCCTTTCAGTACGTATAGACCTTCATTTTCTTTACCAATCGCCTTCACCCTGCCATTGTAAAGGTCCTGAAACAAACATAATGTGGGCAGAAATGTGGCAGCACATTTTAGATCTCTTGTAAGCTTGGACACTGACATTAGATTAAACTTAAAATCAGGAACATGTAGTACATTCTCTAGCTTATCAACATCTGACAAAAATGAACTTCACACATGTTCAATTCTTGTGGTGACACCATTTGGCAATGTCTCTTTATCATGTGTCAGGTCATCCACTCTTCTTACATCATTCATTAATTTAAGGTAGATGAAATGTGATGTGTTTCTCCTGAGTCTACAATCCAATCATCATTCCTTTTATTTGAGACATGCATACTGGAAAATAATGCAGTGATTATACCTGCAGTTGTTGCTTGGTTTTGTCCCTTCATGTCATTTAGTGGTGGTGAGTCTTTGTTCAGCAAATCTAGAATATGTTGGTATTGTTCTTCTGTAAAGAAATAATCTCCTCCTCTAGCTTATGATACTCCTGATGTTCCTTGTGAACCTTGAGCTATGTGTCCTTCTTCATGATTCATAGCACATTCCACATGATTAGAAGCTGTTAAAGTCCCTTTAGGATGAAATGCTTTCCTTCTTCTAAAATCTTCAGGATATCCTACTATTTTGTAACAGTTTTCTTTTGTATGCCCTCTCATGTGATAGTGTTCACATTTTATATACGTTTTCCTTCCACGAAATCCTTGACCTCTCCCTGCTTGCAGGGCTAAGGGATCTGGCTTATGACCTACAACTCCACCTCCTGCACACTATTGAATCTCATCTTGTGTTATGAGTGCATACGCCTGATTAAGTGTGCGTTCAGTGGTTTTCATTAGAATCTGTCTACGAGCTTGGTCATATGTATCATTGAGTCCATCTAAAAATTGCATAACTCTTTGTTGCTGTAAATGAGTCATGTGTTCCTTAGATTTTGGACATCCGCAGTTTGGATATGGCACCAAAACATCATACTCAGCCCATAGCTCCTTCAATTTTGTAAAATATACAGATACAAAATCTCCTCCTTGAGATAATCTCGAAATCGATCTGTGTAACTAGAAAATACGAACTCGATTTACCTTATCAAATCGCTCTTGTAGGTCTTCCCAAACTGCATGTGCATATGATGCATAGATGATGCCGCTAAGCAAATCCTTCAAAATAGAGTTCATGATCCAGCTGTGCATTATTGCGTTACAGGTCTCCCACTCCTCATGGAGATTTTCCTCGAACGACTCCTTCGCACAAGCTCATGTCACGAACCCTAGCTTCCGCTTCGCCTTAAGAGAAAGGCGCATCGATCTACTCCACAATCCATAGTTCTCCGATCCTGTGAGCTGAATTGGAATTAGGACCAATCCAGGTGTGTCCGAAGGTTGAAGGAAAATCGG
This sequence comes from Nicotiana paniculata, assembly GCA_005239505.1. Taxonomy (NCBI): domain Eukaryota; kingdom Viridiplantae; phylum Streptophyta; class Magnoliopsida; order Solanales; family Solanaceae; genus Nicotiana; species Nicotiana paniculata. Next base: position 7,081 of record ML365053.1, on the reverse strand, counting down.
ATGAGTGTGATCGATTCTCGCTGTTCTCTCAGTCGCCATTAACGCACATGCAGAGCTTTTAGAGCAATAATTTTATCAAACCAGAAAAAAAAACTTTGAATCAGAAAATGAGAGAGTGAATTGAACAAAAAATAGTTGATTAGTTGGAGGAATTTTACAATCTCACAGATCAATCTCCATGGCTCTGATATCATATCAAAGTTCAGCCATTAGAGAGCATTGCGTCGTGAGGAAGAAGAAGAGGAATTTGGGAAATTTTCCAACCGCCTTTACTGTGTACAACTGAATTAGTTATATACAACTAATTAATAAGACAAAATAATAAATAGACCCCCAACTTCTAGTATTTACACTTAGGTCCCAATTAACTAACTTTTATTCTCTAACTTCCAATATTTACAAATTATATGCACACGTAAAAGAGAAAAAGAGCGAGTATCAGATTTAAAAAATTTGTTCCACAAAATATTTCCATATCATATGATAATCTTCTAAAAAGATCACCTTCTCCCATCTATACCTGGTAATTGGTAAAACGCGGGAAAAATGTAAAGTAAAAATGCTTGTCGTAGACCCAATTAAGCTTAGTGCACGGGCAAGCCATTTATTATTTGGAACGAAAGTAAAAGGAGCTCAACTAAAGTTCTACTGAATTAGATAATCGATGAACGTTTGAGCAAATATTTTGGGTTTAACTTAAAGACCTACGATTTTAACATTAGAACTTCAAAATCCTAATTGTTCGGCCTGATCCAAAGACTTGTTACCTCATTAATTTGTAAAAATAGCATGAGCTAGCCAGTTTTCGGACTGGACATTCAAAAATAGCTAGCATTTGCGAAGTCATTGAAACATAACCACTATTTTCTGCAACACGAAAAGTTCCAGCATAATATACTGGAGATCAGTGCACCTGTATATGAATTTCCAGCATATTACACTGGAACTCCAACACGCAGAAAGTTCCAGTATAATATACTGGAGATCAGTGCACTTATGTATGAACTTCTAGCATATTAAGCTGGATCGGTATATTATACTGGAGTTCCATTATACTTATGCTGGAACTTTAGTATAATATAGTGGAGTTCCAGTATATTATACTGGAGTATATTCCATATTTTGAACATGTTTTTGTTCAGATTTATCTTTACATAAAAAGTAGCTAAATTTCGATTATTTTTGAAACAGTGGTTATTTTTGAATGATCTCACGACCCAAAATTCGCTAGTCGTGATGGTACCCCACCTAACCCGCTAGGTAAGCCAACTAATAACTGCACAATTCCAATAATAGTAATAAGACAATCAAACAAAGGAATTATCTGAATCTTAAACCTTTCCCAAGGGCTGGTAGTACAAATCATGAGCGTCTAAGAATAGAATTTACAAAAAACTGAAATGAAATAATACATCGTATGTTTGAAAGTACATTAAAAGAGTTTTAGAATCTAAGGCTACCCCAAACAAAAGAGGCAGCTACCATAGGGACGCAAGTACCTCTTCATATCCAGCAACCATCGAACATAGCAACAACATCAGCCGACATCTGCATGCAATGTGCAGAAGTGTATTATCAGTACAACCGACTCCATGTACTGAGTAAGTAACAAACCTAACCTTAGGTTGAAAGTAGTGACGAGTAGTAAGTAACAAACCTAACCTTAGGTTGAAAGTAGTGACGAGCGGGAACATAGGTCGGGTCCAACACCAATAGCCAACAATAGCTTGTAACAATGTAAAGCAATTAAATAAAGAAGTAGATCAGAGATAAAATGCTCAGCCTTTTCATATTTTTCCAAAGTAGTTCTGCTTTTCAAATATAACAGTGCAAAATCGAAGTCTTTTTATAAAAAATTTGTCAAAAATATGAGTAAGTTGAAAATTGTAATCTTCCTTGAAACCTATATATTTTTCCAAAAAATTTTCATCGGGTAAATGTTTCAGTTTCAGATAGCATGAGGAAAGTACATCTCCATGCCTATATTCCATATGTATGAGAAGTCATGAATGACGTGATACCGTACAACATGAGGAAAAATGCATCTCTATGCATGTATGTCAAGTGTACATATCAAATGTGATGCAACTCAGTGATAAAACCATATGTATACTCTCAAAGTATCAATTCACCCAATCCTCCCAGTCACTCAATCCTCCCAATCACTCGTCACTCGGCACTCGCACTCAGTAGGTACCTGCACTCACTAGGGGTGCGTACAGACTCTGGAGGGGTTCCTTCAGCCCAATCTCTATAACAAGCCAATCGTGGCATAAATCAGTAAAACATACGGCGGTGTGTAGCCCGGTCCCATAAACATCCTCACCATTAGGCCCTCGGCCTTACTCGGTCATCAATCTCTCCAGTGTCTCGGGCTCTCAATGTCATGAAACTAGCCCGAAGAAAATGATATGATGTATCAATAATAACAACTGAGACTGAGATATGATATGAATGCATGGATATCACTGAGTACGAACATATAAGTAAAATCAGTGAGATGATAGTAATAAATGACCACTATGGGCCCCAACAGTATCGGCATAAAGCCTAACATGATATCTAGCATGATTGACAGCTCAATTACTTTATCACATGGTGACAACACAAATAACAACAAGATGGAGCCACTATACAGTTCCATGGGAACGACAGAGTCACAATTCACTGGGTGTACGCACACGCGCCCATCACCTAGCATGTGCGTCACCTCAATACCAATCACATAGCACACAATTTGGGGTTTCATACCCTTAGCACTAAGTTTAGAAGAGTCACGTACCTCGAACAAGCCAATTCTACTATCGAGCAAGCCAAGCGATTCTCCAAGGATGTCATCACGCGTGTAACAACCTCCGAACGGCTCAAAACTAGCCAAAAGCTACTCAAATACATCAAAAAAATCCAAAGGAAACAATTCCAAATGATAAAGATGGAATCCTTAATCAAAACCCAAAACCGGCAAAATTGCACCCCGACCCACGCCTCGAGACCCGACAAAACTCACAAAATTCGACAACACATTCAATTACGAGTCCAACCATACTAGTTTCACTCAATTCCGACTCCAATTCGATGTTCAAAACTCAAAAACTCATATTATGAAACTTTAGGCTAAAACCTCCAATTTCCCCTTTAAAATCTAATTGCCAAAAATGAAGATTGATTTATGAAATATAATCAAAACCGAGTAGAAAACACTTACCCCAATCGTTGTGATGAAATTTGTTCCAAAAATTGCTTCAATTCGAGTCCCACATTTCAAAATATGAATAAAGACCAAATCCCTCAATTTTATACCCTTTGCCCAGTGCTTCCGCACCTGCGACACATTAGCCGCTTCGGTGACATACCCCCCACTTCTGCGGAATCAACTGAGGACTCGACCCTCGCACCTACGGACATCATACCCAATTCTGCGACCTCGCGGGTGCGAGCCACCATCTGCACCTGCGAAATATCTCGCTCATGCGCTCCATCGCCCCGCACCTGCGCATCCGCATATGCTCCCAAGCCTCTGCTTCTGCAGTCTTCCTAACCCAACACCATTTTCGCTCATGCGACCCCTTCTTCGCTTTTGCGGCCATCGCACCTGTACAAACCAAGCGCAGGTGCAGTCACACCAGAACCAGCAACCACTAGCCTTAGCCAAAATCTCCAAAATGCTCTGAACCTCGCCCGAAACTCACCCAAGCCCCTCGGGACCCCCGAACATGACAACAAGTCACATAAAATAACACAAACCTACTCGAGGCTTCAAAACACACATAAAAATATCAAAACGACGATCACGCCTCAAATCGAAATCTATGAACTTTCAACTTCTCATTTCTAAAACTCGCGCCGAAACATATCAAATCATCTCGTAATGAACCCAATTGCACACAAGTCCCAAATGAAATGACGAAGCTATTCTGATTCACGGAACCACAATCTGGATCTGATAAGCTCAAAATCAACTTCCGGTCAATTTTATGAACTTTCAAACTTTCAATTTTTCAATTTTTGCCAACTTGTGCTGAAACCTTCTAGAAAAATCCAAATGCAAATCCGGGAATAGGACCGAGTCCAAAATCACTATCTGGACCTAACGGGGCCATCAAAACTCCGTTCTGGGGTCAAATTCTCGAAAAGTTAAACATCGTCAACTCTTTAAACTTAAAGTTTCAACAATGAACTCATCCTTTCAAACCGGTTCCGAATAACCGAAAACCCAAAACCGACGATTCACATAAGTCATAATACATCATACGGATCTACTCATACACTCAAACTATCGAGCGAAGTGCAAATGCTCAAAACGACCGGGTGGGTCGTTACAAATGACCACTTGTAAATCTGGCTATTTTTGAATTTCTCCCCATTAATTTGCTAAGGCCTTTTTCAAACTGGGCTTTATTCTTCACTTTTGGTCGCTAACCCAATCATTTGAACTAAATATAGCCAGCGGATGTATAATATGTATTATCGATGTAAAATATGTGCATAATTGTATATAATTAGTTTATAATCAATGTATAACAGCTAAAAAAATATATAGTGAATCTGACTGACTATTTGTGTAATGATCTATACTATATGTCCCTCTTGCCAGAAGCGGATCCAGAATTTGATAGCTACGGGTGCCGTTGTATTTTAATATAAAATAGCCACTACTTAAAGAGATTGAATTAGAGTGTACATTTGATCAATTCTGTCTATTTTGAATTATTTTGTTTGTTTCGTGTCGATCCATTTTGAATAACTTAGTTGGCTTCATACGTTTTTTGGTGCATAAATAAGTATGTAATAACCAAACTGAAAATATCTTTTATTTGAGATTAAACAAAAAAATAACATTAGATGAATAAAATAGAGAAATGCTTAAAATCATATTCAAACAAAACTTTGAGATCTAGAAAAAGAAAACAGAAGCAAATATAATTTTAAAGTTTAAATAAATAATAAAATAGAGTTGTACAAAGAGAGAAAATACAAAGATGAAAAAAATTAAAAAAAAATTAAGAAAAGAGAAGAAAATGGGAAAAGGGGAGGAAAAGTAAAAATTGCTTTCTAGTGAGGGAACTTAGTATCGACCGAGGGTGTAAGACTATGGAAAGTAGCAACTTGACCATGGCACCTATGACCAGTTTGTGACTGTGGGTGCCACTCCTTAGGATAAGTTCATTTCATGTGAAATACCTGTACATTTATGAAATTTTTCCCGAGTGACTGGTTCGTGTACCACCCTCTCTTCCCTACATGGATCCGCCCATGCCTCTCGCTGTATGTTTTCTCCTTTTTGTTCAGTGCGATTTTTTTTTTCCACAGTCCTGGAGTTAATCCAATTCTTGACTCGTATTTGATAGTGAATTTGTATTTCCTACGTTGCTTTTAATCTGAAAGGAAGATTACAAAGTAAATAATATATATACTGAACTATTCTCTGTATATTTGTAGTTTATTGCTTCTACGGTCCTTACCTTTCTAGGTTTTCATTTATGAATATTAGTTTCCAGTGCGTAGAGTTTTTGATTGATTTAATCACTTAGGGTCGTTTGCTTGATGGTATATGAATAATTAATCTTAAAATAAAATCTTGTATAAACTAGTAGTACAATGTCTAGTTGGTCGCATAATAATTAGAAAATAATATCTGAATAAATAATCCACAAGATAATCATCAGTCATAAAATAATCATGTATAACAATGTCTTAATTTCTTATTAATCACGATGTAAACAATAATGCATCATAATTATTCATCACATAAACAATCATGCATTATAATTAATCATCACATAACTAACATATCAACCAAACGACCCCTTAACATATATATACTTTCTGGAGATTTTGTGAAATTTAATGATTTTAAAGTGTGCGAAAATCATCTCATTCCCGAACTTTGCTTTAAAAATCAAACTCAGCAGTTGTCATTCTCCCCCATTTCTCAGTTGACTTTTTTTAAATACTTATTTTAACCTTTATATTATCAATATCTTTAATTTTGGTTTAATATTTAACCTTTTTAGCATCATGATATTTTTTTTTCTAATATTTATGCTATGCACCCATATAATAACTAAATTTAATTTTCAAATCGAAAAAAGTAAAAAATGATAACCAAGCATATAATTTAATGAAGTTGAATAATAAAAACGATGACACATATAAAAATTAAAATAAAATATTTTAATCTTATCAATAATGTTATTAATGGAGATTGAATTATAATTTTTTTTTACACAATCGAGAATAAAAAATTGTGAGAACCTTATAAATATATGCTCAATGCATGTTATACAAAATCTTCTAATTATTAATAATAAAGATAGATTTTATAACAAACTTCTAAAAAATTATCCATATAACACCAAGAAAATGTAACTCAAAGATATACTTAATGCACGTTATATAAAATAAAAATTATAAAAGTATGATAGATTTTGTGAATAATTTACAAAAAAGGACTATTTTATTTATAATTTTAATAAATTTAAATTATAATTTATAAAATGATATAACGTAATTTAAATCATAAAAATAGCATATACAATAAAAAGGGATTGAGGATGGAATTGAAAATAACAAGGGAAACATAGATATTGTATAGGAGAAAGGGAGGAATTGATGTTGAGGGGAAAGTTTGATTTTTCAAGCAAAGTTAGGAAATGTAAATGATTTTCACCCTTTTACAGTTACCGAAAAGATCTTTACCCAAGTCTTCTTTGAGCTTAAACTGAAATTAGTAATTGATAAAAGTATTCTGTTTACCCAAAAGGATAACAAAGTATTCTGCTTACCCAAAAGGATAACAAAAGACATTAAGGGTGTGTTCGGTACAAAGGTGTAACGATCCGACCGGTCGTTTTGAGCTCTAGCACGTCGTTCAGCGGTTTGAGGCAATGAGCAGCTTCATTTCAGGTATTATGACTTGTAGGTGTGGTCGGAATTGAATTTCGAGGAGTTTAGAGTTAATTTGGAAAGAAAATTTTCATTTCATAAGCCTTAAGTTGGAGAAATCATCTAAGATTGAAATTTTGAGTAAACGATCTCCGAATCAGGATTTGAAGGTTCCTGCAGGTTCGTATGATGATTT
>MDKI01167082.1:0-22544 GCA_005239505.1 Nicotiana paniculata | reverse complement strand
TAGATGAGGATCTTAAGTTTGTCGAATACTGACACAAAAATATTGGCCAAATAGAAGAGACATGAAAACTTGATATGAATCTAATTAAAGTCTATTATATGACTTATATGATAATTCTTGAAGGATATTGCTTAAAGCATATACAATTCTTGGTCATGAAGTACTACATCCTACGTGCAATTTGTGCACATATGTATCTTGCTATAACTATAAGCATGATAATGTGATAGCGGGAATTTTTTCCTCTATGGAGACACTGAAAAGGCTATTCCACGATATTATATGAAGACATTATATATATACAAGAATGGTGATTTAAAGGTGCAACATATTCATTCAAGTGATAATATGGCTGATTTGTTCACCAAATCTCTACTGATGTCAAGCTTCAAGAAGAAAGTACACAAGATTGGGATGCGAAGGCTCAAGGATGTGAATTGATGCTCTCATCAGGGGGAGTTAATGCGCGTTGCACTCTTTTTCCCTTACAAGTTTTTGTCCCACTGGGTTTTTCTTTCGAGGTTTTTAACGAGGCAACCAAAAGGCGCATTTCTAAACATGTGTACTCTTTTTCCTTTTCTAGATTTTTTTTCCCATTGGGTTTTATTTTAGTTAAGGTTTTAACGAGGCACATTATTTGTTGAATAGACATTCAAGGGGGAGTGTTATAAATAGAACTCTATTTAGAGTGAATGTCTATCTTTTAGAGAGTTCTACTTTATGGCTAAGTCATTTCCCCCTATAAATAGAGAGGTCTTACCCCATTGTAAATCATCCCAAAATTCAATAAAAATTTCCTCTCTCTCTTTCTCTACAATATTGTTCTTCTTCTTTTATTGTTCATAACACATATCATCTTATTAAGATATATCATTAATTTCGTCCCATATTTGTACCTCCTCTAATGATTGTCCAACTTAGCTCTAACATTTGCCGCGGTAGAGCTATACAGACCACCGAAGATCTATATTTACCCATGTAGGGGCGTTTTCACCTTGTCCATGCGTGTCATGGGACACTGCTTGGTCAAAAATTTTTACTAAATATTTATAAAAAAATAAAAATATTAGGGTACGTTTAGAAAATGACACTACTTATCATTATAGTGATTTATATATTTGTTCATTTCTTCAAATTATGACACCGGTTGTATAAAACTTCTGCCTACGCCACCAAGATGGGTTATATATACCCCCTTCAATCAGGGGCAGATGCACTCTTAGTGAAGCGGTGTCACGCGACACCGCTTCGTCGAATTTTTTTAATATATATATATATATATATATTATAAGTAGAAAAAATGACACCACTTGACATAAATTGTCTCTTGGTGCAATAGTTATATGCTTTATTTTGCTTTGATATGTTAGAGTTTTAAACCTCAACTAGCTCATTTTTTACAAATATTTGAAAGAGAATATTTCTTGTCTAGAAATGTGATAATTGAAGTTATTATTCTTGTACTTCTATAAATATTGACACCGCTCACAAAAATTCTTGCGTACGCCCCTTGCTTCAATGCATGCCGCTGAACAATTGAAAATGTTCAAATATACCCTTCAAGAATTGTAAAGGCCCAAATATATCCTCTTGTGGCTTTCACCGTAAAAATCAAATGGCGAATTTTTCCACTGTGGAAATCATTTGTGGGAGAAACATACGAGACAAAAGCTAATGGTAGAGTTCATGAAGCAAAAGGCAAACGTAATACAAATTATAAACGTTAAGAGTATATTTGGACATTTTCCCTATTAAGCATCATTGGTGGATTCGAAAATAGGATTTATTTTTATCATATATATATACACACATGCATAAAATATCCATAATAGCAGAAATATAATTCGCTTTCTAAGGACTATGCATAAAATATGTCACGAATAGCTGGAACAGGAACTTTTTTGTTCCAAAAGAACACAGAATTGTATTATGAATATTAGACACTGAGGACTGAATTTCGTAATTCAAAAATTAATTCTCTTAATTTCTCCTATTCTTCGGAATAGAAATTTATCCTAGAAGTATAGAATGGAGTATGAAATGATAACAGAATTCAGTAAAGGAAGTTCCCTAAGTTCTTTAGGGAAGATTAGCATCATTAGAACATTGACACTACCAATAAATCGACTTGAAAATGATAATTACAATTATATTTGATTTTGCTATTCTAAAAATACGTGATTTATTTCAATATTAGTTGTTTAGACAGTAAATGTTAGGTGATAAGTGAAAACGAAATAAGAGTGAAGGGTGATGAGATTATGCAAACCGAGCACTGGAGAGACGGGGTCTCGAGCTTGGTCGGGATGAGCCTCGATGCCGAGCCTGGAGAGACGGGGTCTCGAGCTTGGTCGGGATGAGCCTCGATGTCGAGCTCGAGAGCTTGACAAGGGGCTGTCGAGGATGATATAACAGTATTGAAGGCCTCGAAGATGACCTATTTATGACTAATAATGAGTAATGAATGAAAAACAACTAATGAACACAATAAATGAAAGACAATAAATCAATGAAACAATTGTAGAGAATGTTTGAGTTAGAGAACAGAGAATGTTCTTGTTCTTCTATTGAATATCCTGTCCCTTACAAAGTGACAAGGTCCCCTTTATATATGAGGGAGGAATCTCAACATAGTATATGTGTAATTATTACAAAAGAGAGATGGCTAGTACAACCATTTAATGCCATGATACGGGCTTGTACTATTTTGCGTACTTGATCAGCTTTAAACACGTGCCTTTTGAGAATTTTCCGTCTTTCCATGATGGCCTTCGATCTATACTGCTCCGGGGTCGAGAATCCTCGATATGTCCCCCTTGATGTCAAAACTTGAACCTTCGAACTTTCTTAGTACCGTAATGATCGTAAAATCGGGCTCTCCGATTTTAACCGTATACTAGATGAGATATAAGAGCAGCTCAAACAATTATTTTGTAAACAAATTAAACAAATTTCAAGAACTAACAAATATAAAACGAGAGAACTATGCTGTGCGGGTAAAAGAAAGCATGACATGTTTCGCTTGTTGCATGAAACATTCCATGTGTTCTGCCCAACAATCATGTGGTGGGGAAAGTTAGGGTACATATCAACTTCTTTCATGTCTCGGTTCGAAAGTAGAGATGAATGAGAATTTCATAAGAATACTAACTAATACTAGATAAGATAGAATAATTAACAATAAAAGATAAGATAAAGTTTTGGATGTCAATTATTAGTTTGAGGCATGCTATGGAATTGTCTGATGGATTATATATATGGCAAGGGAAGCAATTACAGTATGATATTAACATGTGAATTAAACAACTAGCACATACAGAGATTATTCGAATTACTTTTCGAAGCGTGAATCAAGCAATTTAATATTCGTCTTCAGTTCCAGAGTTGCAAGATCTCAGCAATCTTTCACAGTCTTCTACTGTGTTACCCAAATAATATCCGGAAAGAGAGAATTTCGGGTCGGCGAAATTCAAGGAAGAAAAACGTATGTTTTTTAGTGTGAAAAACGGCCAGCTATATCCCATGTATATATAACTACATTTTTTAAAGTCAAAATCCTTTACCAAAACCTGTTAGGTTTTCTTCTTCCACTAAGGAAATGTTTCCTTTATTTCCTATTATTTAGGCACAGTATGGACCATATAATTTAATTAACGCTTCCTATTATGAAATTAATTTGAAATTTTGAAACTAATTTCTACCATAATAAATTACGAATTATTCCACTAAAAATTTGTAATTGCACTCCTTAGTTCAATTTCGAAATTCTTTCATAAAATCTTATTTAACTCCCCATGTTAAGATTCATATACTAACCAATCAAATTAAATTACTGACAATTTAATTTATTGATTACTTCCTTTAGACTTTCGCTTAACTTATTTCATGTGTCGGACCGAGACATAGATTTTATCAACTAATTTCATAAAGGAGTATCATCAATCTCAAAAACCGAGACATGGATTCTATTAACTAATTATTACTTCGCCAATGTATATCATTATTGTCCAGTTTACCAGGCTAATTGACTCACGAAAGAATCTCACTTTTTAATAAATCAAAACAATAAGTGACATACACAACTAATAATTATTATATCAAGATTAAGAATATAAGTACATTGAATAGAATAGAGAAATTATTTTATTAAGTCAGTATAAAATACTTATCTCTACTCGATCCGTTCACTACATACAAAATGTACTGGCACAAGAAGTTGGAATTAGACCATTCTCATAATCAAGATAAATTACTTTTAATCTTGTGCTACAACCATTCCGATGGTTTGTCCAACTCCATTATTAGATTGTGAACATAAGCTTTATGACTTATAAGAACCGATGATTTTACTCTTTCTTTTATAAGATAAACTCCATACACTAAATCATCTACTATATAAGCAACAAACACACAAACCAATACATGATCTATTGAATTGAATAAGTAAATAAACAATTGTTCCATAAAGAATACTATAACAATACCCATGGCTTATAGTATATCCTAACAATCTCCCACTTAGACTCATAACCATGCGTCTACAATTCTGACACCCATTCTGTTTACATGCCTATTAAAAGTCTTCTGTGGTAAGCTCTTAGTAAACGGGTCCGCCAAGTTGTTCTCTGACGCAATCTTGGTGACCACTACATCCCCTCTCTGCACTATCTCACGAATTAAATGATATTTACGCTCAATGTGATTTTCTCCTTTATGGCTTCGTGGCTCCTTCGAATTTGCAACCGCACTACTGTTATCACAATAAAGTGTTATTAGTGCTTGAATCGAGGGAACTACAACCAACTCTCTCAGGAAGTTCCCGAGCCAAACTGCCTCTTTGGCTGCCTCAGAGGCTGCCACATTTTCGGGTTCCATGGTGGAATCAGCAACACAAGTTTGCTTGATGCTCCTCTAACTTATGGCTCCACCTCCTAGAGTAAACACATTTCCTGAGGTAGACTTTCTAGAATCTCTATCTGATTGGAAATCCGAATTAGTATACCCAATGGGCACAAGGTCATCCGAATGGTAGATCAATATGTAATCCTTAGGAGTCAGTATAGTCCAAAGAGAGTTAAGGAACTGGTTAGGAGTTCCTACTATGTACAAAAAAATTTCTGATAAATGAAAATGTTAGTTTATCGAAAAAAAAACATGTAATCCTTAGTCCTTTTCAGGTACTTGATTATATGCTTAACCGTTGTCCAATGCTCTCTCCCAGGATTAGACTAAAATCTTCTAACAACGCCAACGACAAAGCAGATATCAGGTCTAGTGCATAACATGCATATATCAGACTCCCCACAACAGGTGCATAGGGGACCACCTTCATCTTTTCTATCTCTTCATAAGTTTTAGGAGACTGATCTTTAGATAGAGAAACTCCATGTTTGAAAGGAAGAAATCCTTTCATGGAATCATGCATGCTAAACCTGGAAAGTATTGTATCAATTTAAAGAACCTGGGATAAGCCTAATATCCTTTTCTTGCGATCTCTCAAGAGCTTGATCCCAAGGATAAGAGCCGCTTCTTCCAAATCTTTCATATCAAAGTGTGTGGACAACCAATGTTTAACTGAACCCAACATGCCCACAATATTTCCTGTGAGCAATATGTCATCTACATATAAGATCAAAAACACAACTTTGTCCCTATCACATTTTTTGTATACACACTCGTTAAGACACTGATCAAAACCAAAAGTTTTAATTACCTTGTCAAAACAAGTGTTCCATGCCCTAGATACCTGTTTCAGTCCATAAATGGACCTTTTAATCTTACACAACATGTGTTCCTTGCCACTTTCCACGAAACAGTCTGGTTGCATCATATAGATGCACTCATCAAGACTTCCATTAAGGAAAGCTGTCTTGACATCCATTTGCCAAATCTCATAATCATAATGAGAAGCAATGGACAAGAGAATCCTTATAGACTTAAGCATGGATACCAGCGAGAAGGTTTCCTTATAATCGATCCCTTCTTTTGGAGTAAACCCTTTCGCTACAAGCCTTGCTTTAAAAGTTTGCACTTTTCCGTCTACACCTCTCTTTTTCTTATAGATCCACTTGCATCCAATGGGGTTAAACCCATCAGGTGGTTCTATAAGATCCCAGACTTGATTAGAGTACATAGACCCCATCTCTAATTTCATAGCAATAACCCACTTATTGGCATCTTTATCATGTAGTACTTGATCGTAATTGACAGGTTCGGAAGTAGGCTCCTCAGGGATCCTATCATATGATTCTCCCAAGAGCGTATAACAAACTGGCTGTCTTATTTCTCTCCCACTATGACTACACACTACATCAGTTGCAACTACACCATTTTGATTTTGTGGTTGAACCACATCATCATCAGGAACCTGAGTCTCCATGCTATGCATAGGGATATCAACGACTTCTTCCTGTTGTGCAGTCTGCTCAGCATAACTCCTACTACTTTGTGCTAGTATAACTTCGGGCACTTGTTCTTGTGGGACATCAAGTCTATTGACATTTATCCCACTACGAAAATGCAATGATATGTCAAAATCGACTTCTGGGGTTTGCATCTGGTCGTTTTGTTTTTCAGATGACTGAGTTTTCGTTCCTTTGCTAAGTTCCTGTAAAACGATTTTACTTTTAGGAACATGGTTCATCAAATAGTCCTCTTCAAGAAACTTGGCATTTGTGATAACAATTACCTTCTTTTCTTTAGGACAATAGAATAAACCACCTTTCGTCCCTTTTGGATAACGTACAAACACGCATACATCCGTTCTTGCATCCAATTTATCCGTTTTCCCTTTTAGCACATATGCCAGACAACCTCAAACTCGAATGTGCCGCAGACTAGGCTTGCACCCAGTCCACAGTTTTGGAGGGGTCAAAGGTATTGACTTTGAAAGAACTAAATTCAGAACGTAATTTTCTGTTTCTAAGGCATGTCCCCAAAAGGTCGAAGGCAAACTGGAATAACTCATCATTGATCTAACCATTTTCATAAGATTCCTATTTCTCCTTTCAGCTACACCATTTTGTTGTGGAGTTCCAGGTGCAGATAATTGAGATGTAATCCCACCTTCTGATAAATAACCAATGAATTCCGCAGAGAGGTACTTCCCACCACGATCAGATCGTAGTGTCTTGATATATTTATTATGTCACTGTTCAGTCTCAGTCTTAAATTCTTTGAACTTTTCAAAACTTTGATGCAAAAAATAAATATATCCATATTTTGAGTAATCATCTGCGAAAGTCAAAAAATACTCAAAACCAGCTCTTGCTTGGACATTCATTGGACCACACAAATCAGAATGAATTAATTCTAATTTATCACTTGCTCGATTTCCTTTTGAGGGGAAAATTCGTTTTGTCATTTTTCCTTCTAAACAAGATTCACACGTTGGTAGTGCCTCCACTTTCAATGAACTTAAAGTTCCATCCATGACCAACCTTGAAATTCTGTTTAGATTTATATGACCCAAACACATGTGATGAACCAAAAGGTCATCTTATAAATTAAGACTCCTTTCCAGGCTCTTTAGCTTTAAAAAGACTAATTTTAATTACCTCAATTTGTTTGCGCAGTCCGGGCATGAAATCGTAAAGCTTTTATGTGAAGTTATAAGAAATAATAATTTTTAGAGTTAAAATTTGGTTTTAGTTGACTTTGGTCAACATTTTGAGTAAACGGACCCGGATCTGTGTTCCGACAATCTCAGGGGGTCCGCAGTAAAATATGGGACTGGGGAGTATGCCCGCAATTGAATTCCGAGGTCCCTAGCTTTAGAAATTAATTTTTGAAGAAAATTGTTATGTTGGATTATTAAGGAAATAAAGAAATGAATTAATGTTTTAAATCATTGGTATCGGTCCCGTATTTTTCGTTCCGGATCCAGGTACAGGTTTGTTATGATGTTTAAGTCCTATCTGTAAAATTTGGTGAGAATCAGAATTGATTTAACGTGATTCGGACATCCGATTGAGAAAATAGTGAAATTGAAGTGTTCTTGAGAAAATCATGAGTTTTGAGGTTAAATTTGTAGTTTTAGATGTTACTTTTGTGATTTGATTGCACGAGCAAGTCCGTATGATATTTTTAGACTTGCGTGCATGTTTGGTTTGAAGCCCCGAGGGCTCGGGTGATTTTCAGATAGGCTATAGAGTGTTTAGACTTAGAAAAACTCAGTTGGTGCATCTGGTGTCTGTCACCAAGCCTCTGATCTTGCAATTGCGAGATCAGGCTTCGCTGCGAAGTTGGCAGGCCTGGTAAATGCGAGGATTTTAATCGTAAATGCGAACTAGGTCTGGGAAGGCCATCCTCGCAAATGCGAGATTTACTTTGCAAATGCGAAGACTACCCAGCAAGGCCAGAAGTCGCAAATGCGAAGGCAACAAGAATTTTGAAGGGTTCGCAATTGCGAACCTTTAATCGCATTTGCGATAACTGCAACCTGTTAAGTGGGATTTTAGACGGGATTTTCACCCATTTTTTAATTTTATCAAACCCTAAACCTCCATAGGCGATTTTCTAAAGACTCAAACTTCTCCAAATCATAGGTAAGTGATTTCTAACTAATTCCTTTCAATCTTTTACTGCTTTTAACAACATTTTAACCTAGAATCTAGAGTTTTCATGATAAAAGTTGGGATTTTTGGGTAGAACTTAGGAATTTCAAAATTTGGAAATTTATACCTCGAATTGAGGTGGATTCCGAAACCAATTGTATATCCGGGCTCGGGGGAGAATTGGTAAACAAGTTTTGGTCCGAACCTCGAGTTTAGATCAAGCGGGCCCGGGATCGATTTTTGTCTTTTGAAAGAAAAATCATGATTTTTCATTAAAGTTAATACCTTTAGCAATAATTAATGATATTGAACCAATTATGATTAGATTCGAGCGGGTTAGAGGCAAATTCTAAAGGAAAAGCTGTGCTTGAGCAGTGAGTTGCTTGTGAGATCGAGGTAAGTGTTTGGTTTAACCTTGATTTGAGGAAATAGGAATCCCCAACTTAAATGCTATGTGAAATTTTATGTGTGTGGTGTATAGGTGAGGTGAGGAGTATCTATGCACCACCCAATTATCTGTTTAACATGATCCTGTCACGACCCAATTTCCCTCCGTTGGGTATCGTGATGGCACCTAGTCTTAGGAACTAGGTAAGCCTAGCAATTACTGAATATCAACAATAAATAAAGGAAAACAAGCAGTCTTGATATAGAATCTCAACAGAATGTACAAACTTCTCCAAAACCGGTAGTACAAGTCATAAGCTCTACGAATCTTCTAAAACTTCTAAGTACAACTATTTTGGAAATAGATACAACAATGTATGAATAATAAATACAAAGAAGGTGACTCCGACGCCTGCGAATGCAACGGCAGGTTACCTTGAGTCTCCTCGACAATCATCCACACAACTACTACAATATGAACCTGGATCTGCACACAAAAATGTGCAGAAGTGTAGTATGAGCACACCACATCGGTGCCTAGTAAGTATCAAGACTAACCTCAGTGGAGTAGTGACGAGGACAAGTCAAGACACCACTGGTCTACAAGATAAATAACATGAATGTAGTAATGACCGAACGTTACATCAATCTAAGACTTCACAGAATAATTTACAACAATGACAGTATAAAGCGGGCAATTACATAAATCAATCGCGAAACAACACAAAAATACCAAGAAAACGGACAACAAAACAAGCCAAACCGAAAGGAAACACAATACAATAGAGAACACCAATAACTCAACTCTACATCGATTTGTTCGCATCGGGCCTTAGCCACTAAAATCCATAAACTGGTGAAAATCTTTAAACAACAGTTCATATGAAAAACTTTTGCAAATAAAATCATTTTTTTATGGAAGAGTTTCCTTTGAAAACATATTTTCTCCAAAAGTAGATATAAGTATATTAACTAGAGAAAATTACGTAAAACATAGTTTATTTCAAAATACGAAACTTAGCAAAGATGCGTTCCCAATAAATGACGTCCAAATATCATTTTAGGCAAGACTAGTGCTTTTCAAATATACCTTCGATGTATAGGTCATTCAAACATAATCATTTCGAAACCATTGCTTTTTCAATAAAACTCCTCAGTAAAATCTCAAAATCATAATCTCCTCAAGGTAAACCTGTCAGAACTCAGTCCGTAACTCAAAACTTGCCATGCAATGCAGGAGGAACATCAAGTCTTGTCAATGAATGTAGTAAGAGATCAGTATGAATATCCGAATCAAAACAATGGAATATTAACTCTTAAGCATATGCAGTAAAATTCAATAGGAACACGAAAGTGAAATGCAAAGACAAGTGCACGACATCACCCTTCGTGCTTTTACTCTCTTCCTCACAATGCAATAAATAAAATGAATACACGGCATCACCCTTCGTGCTTTACTCTCATCCTCACCAAAATAAGTATAGTAATTATCACACAGAACAATGGAAACAATAATGCAAAGATAAGTGCACGACATCACCCTTCGTTCTTTTACTCTTATCCTCACAATGCAATAAATAAATGAAAGGGCACGACATGTGCCTTCGTGCTTTTAAATATAAAGATCACGGCACAACATCACCTTTCTTGCTTTTACTCTCTTCCTTACAATGCAATGTGTAAATGAAAGAAATATAAATCATGGCACGGCATCACCCTTCGTGCTTTTACTCTCTTCCTCACAATGCAATGTGTAAATGAAAGCAGTATAAATCATGGCACGACATCACCCTTCGTGCTTTTACTCTCTTCCTCACAATGCAATGTGTAAATGAAAGCAGTATAAATCATGGCACGACATCACCCTTCGTGCTTTTACTCTCTTCCTCACAATGCAATGAATGAAATGACTACACGGCATCACCCTTCGTGCTTTACACTCTTCCTCACCCATACAATAACAAAAGCAACATTTTGGCAAGGAAAGTCAGCAATAAGAGCCATAAATCACAACATCCCGGCAAGGGAGTCAACAATGATAACAACATTATCCCGGTAAGGGAAACAACTATAACCAATCTCTCCTAAACAATTAAATTTACGGAATAAAACTCAGCTCAAATAAAGGCCCAGTAATAGGTAACATCAAGAAAACACCAACAACATAAATATTTATCAACTAGACCCAAGTAGCACATAAGGGAAAAGTCATATAAATCATAATGTAAGACTCACGGGCATGCTTGACTCCAAAGAACAGATGTTCTAACCACAACTAACCAACTATAAAGCTAGATAACACTAATATAGTTAATTTGGCAGTTTTAGGAAGCAAATATAGCATGAACATAAGAGCGGTAAATTATTCGGTTAAGTCAATTCAGATCAAATAGCCAACGAAGGAATCCAAAATCAAGTAATTCTAATTTAAGCAGGAAAGGATGAAATTAACCACCAAGGACTCAAATGTACCAATTATAATTCATATACGGTAACATAAGAACCTACGA
Organism: Nicotiana paniculata; assembly: GCA_005239505.1. Taxonomy (NCBI): domain Eukaryota; kingdom Viridiplantae; phylum Streptophyta; class Magnoliopsida; order Solanales; family Solanaceae; genus Nicotiana; species Nicotiana paniculata. The sequence goes on along the minus strand of MDKI01167082.1, from coordinate 11,092 downwards.
ACCCAGAAGGCCAGTCTATTAGCAAATAAGTCCGAGTACGCACTCGTCACCTCACATACACAAACTACAAACAACAAAGAAGACTCAATCCTAAGGGGTAGTTCCCCCCCCACAAGGTTAGGCAAGATACTTACCTCAAAGACGACAACTTAGTACTCAAAATTATACTTCACGGGCGGAAAGGCCTCCGGACGACTCAAACTCAACTAAGACAACTTCAAAATACATATAAAACGTATAAGGAATTATTCTGAATAATAAAGTTTCAATCTTTACAAAATTATAAAAATCGACCCAAAATTCGACCCGTGGTCCCGCATATTAGAACCCAGTTTTTTTAAAAATTTCGATTACCCATTCCGATACGAGTTTACCCATACTAAATTTATCCAATTTCGATGACATTTGGTCTTCCAAATCTTAAATTTACATCTTAGAAGTTTTCTTTAAAAATCCACAATCCCCTAAACCCAAAACACAAATTAAATGATAAAAACAAGAACTAATTCATGAAATATATTAAATTCTAGTGGAAGAATACTTACCCATTCAATTTGTGTGAAAAACCCTCAAGTAATCGCCCAAAACCGAGTTCTAGAAGTCAAACTATGTTTAAAATGGTGAAACCCCCGATTTTGCAAACTTATATTCTGCCCAGGTGTTTTGTGAATCGCGATCGCGGGGATCGAGGCGCGATCGCGTAGAAGGACAATGAAGCTGGCTTAAAATTCTTTACGCAATCGCGGAATAGCTTATGCGATCGCGTATAAGGAGTAAGTTGGCTTCTACGATCGCGGACCATTTATTGCGATCATAGTGAAGGAAATTACTGGGCGAGTCAGACACTCTGTGCGATCGTAGATCCTTCTATGCGATCGCATAGAAGGAAATCAGATGACATTTTTCACCAGTTCAAAATATGGAAAATGGACCCGGAACCTATCCGAAACACACCTGAGGCCCCCCGGGACCCCGTCCACATGCATAAACAAGTCTTATAACTTACTACGGACTCGCTCGAGGTTCCAAATCACATAAAATAAAACTAAAACGACGAATCAAACCAAAAATCAGTGAAATTTCTAAAAACTTCTATAAACATCAATCTTTTTGCATTTAAGGTCCGAATCACGTCGACTAAGTCCATTTCTTACCAAATTTCACAGATAGCACATATAAGACATATCGAACCTGTTCGGGGCTCCGAAACCATGATACAGGACCTATATCACATGTTTCACCTCAAATTTCATTTTCAAAAACCTTTATATTTTTCAGAAACTAAATTTCTTTAAAAATTCATTTCTCGGACTTGGGACCTCGGAATTCGGTTCCGGGCATACGTCCAAGTCCCATATTTTCCTGCGGACCCTCCGGGACCGTCAAATCACGGGTCCGGGTACGTTTACCAAAAACGTTGACCGAAGTCAACTTTATTCAAATTTCTAACACAAAATTATCATTTTTATCAATTTTTCACATAAAGGCTTCCCGGCTACACGCCCGGGCTGCGCATGCAAATCAAGGTGAGATAGAAGGAGGTTTTCATGACCTCGGAACATAGAATTAGCTAGAAATATACGGGATGACCTTTTGGGTCATCACATCCTCCCCCTCTTAAACAAACGTTCGTCCTCGAACGTGCCAGGATTCACCTTGAACTCATCCAATCACTGATTGTAAACTTCTAACACATACCCACGGGTGATCCCACGTCACCCCAATCCACGAAAGCCTGACGAAACAATCACAACTGCAATATAGCCTTCACATCACCACTGATAAGCCTCCTACTTCTCACCCTCTACTCATTTACAAAAGACCCGATTCTAAATCCATATCCGACATTAGTCTCAATCAGCTGCATCAACTCATGACTACACTACTAGGCACAATCACACAATATAGCACATCACACACAGGCTCAAATAGCACTTTTTGATCACAATAGCTGCCCGAAATCAAATCAACATTGGCAATTAGCCTCACATCTGAAGAACTCTGATCCAAACCCCACAATACTGATAATGATGTAATGAACACGAAAAATTCATTATTAAACACCCGAATCACCAAGCCACAACTAACACCACCAGGCACACATCCCGCAAGCTAAAAACTAATGGAGCACATAACGAGAATGACTGAATATAAATATAGAAACATATAAACGAACTATCAAACAAGCCCTTAGGCATAACTCTCTATCAATACTGACTTACCAAAAGCAATATAACAAGGAAGAAACAAAGCATGTGAACAAATCACAAGGATTCCATCCTGATAAAATTTCTCCGCGGTACTCAGCCCGGTCCAAACATATCGAATCACAAATATCACAAGGACCTCGCCCTCAACTCTGAATCACATACCGAGAATATATCATACCAATTGAAATTCCTCCACTAATTCATCTGAGTTGATAAAATCATAACGCTAGCTTATCTCATATCTCGATCGAATATCAAATCACAACTCGTAAGCAAGTATTTAGGAAAATCACATAAATCTTACCACAAAAAACAACAAGGACTCACTTCCTGTCTCACCACTATCAAGAATGAAATAAACAACGATAGACACGGTCTACCACTCGTAGAATCTCTCATCAGGAGCAAACACACAATAGGGTGCAGAACATGGAACTCACTCATAAATGAAACAACAATTAAGGGAACTCGTCCCGACCAGCAAAACTATAATGAAATACAAATGGTGCCCCTCTGTAACACATCAAAACATACCTGTGTGATGATATCTAGCACAACGACCTCTATTTTACTATATGAAACACAATAATGGGTCGGGTCTCCCCTCTTAGGGACCCTCTACTCATCTGAATACCCTGCTACCACACACTTACCTGAATCCTAGAACAATCTCTCGCCCTGTAGCTAAGATCTCCACGCCGAAAACAATCTCACTGCCGACATGGCTGTGGATAAAACACACAATACGAACCTCTCTAAGACCCATAAGTACCTGAAATCCCATGCGAAGCTGGTAATGCAAACTGAACTGGTTGACCCACAAATCCTTTACCGTGTCGTACCTTGCCTCCATCATACGGACCAGTAGATTCCTCCGATCTACGAGGCCTCATTGCCTCCCTGAACTCTCTCCCTGATCTCATCTGTCCTGTCGCTCCCGGTCCCACATGCTCTCTAACCGGCGAACGATCCCCCTTACCTGCTGAAACGAGGCATCCTACTCTAACTCTCGAGTGCCACTAAATTGAATATCATGCCTAAATCTCCCAAATACTCTACAGACTCATCTCCTAGCTGAAGAAACCAAGCGAAGTGCAAGTCTGGCCTACTCACTGAATCTAACGGCATGCTCCCATAGTGACACAGCGCCCTGACCCTACTACTCAAACTCCGCACGCCGTACATCCCGAAGGAACTGAGGTGTAACCTCCCTCAAAGCATCTCCGAAAGACTGAATCCATGCTAGTGAAGCTAACTCGGCCAGGTCACCCCAACTCATATGCCGCCACCACTGATCCATCCACTACTCTTAACCTGAGACGTGACAAAATAATCCCGCTCGTCTCCACATTACCCAAAGTACGAAGAATATGGTGAAATTCCTCCCGGAATCCTTGGGAAACATCTGCCGCCAATCCACTAAAAGATAGAAGGGTGGTATTTCCTGTACCTCTCAAGTTCAAGGTATTCTTCCTCCGATGCTGCTACCCTAACCACGGCTGAACTGAAACCAGATGTCGTGCTGTCATGAGAACGGGTACCTGACCAATGTGATCTCCCTGCTCTGGAGTGTAGGCTGTGGGAGTCTAAACTCCTCCCCTGATCCGTGAAGCAACTGGTGCACTAGAATCAACCCTTTCTGAATCAACGTACCAATTGTACTCAATATTATGCCCATGCCTCCTGAAGTCCGGGGTAGCAACATGCACCTCCAGTACCTGCCCCTCAACTAGAACTACTGGCGATTCCTCAACGGCTGCTCTGGTAGGCATCTTAACTGCGACAAGTGCTCCTCGTGCCTCTGTCTCTAACCCTTGCGATACTTGCTCCGGGGTAACATCATCAGGAACCGCCGCTCGTGTCCTCACCACCGGTGGGAGAATGGAACGATAATTTCAAACTTCAAGATCAATAAACTCGCATGATAGGAATGAAGGAAGTGAAATTGTCCTATTAGTTTCGTAGCCTCTAGAAGATAAGTACAGACGTCTCCATACCGATCTGCAAGACTCTACCAAACCCGCTTATGACTCGTAGAACCTATGAACCTAGAGCTCTGATACCAACTTGTCACGACCCAATTTCCCTTCGTTGGGTATCGTGATGGCACCTAGTCTTAGGGACTAGGTAAGCCTAGTAGTTACTGAATATCAACAATAAATAAAGGAAAACTAGCAGTCTTGATATAGAGTCTCAACAGAATGTACAAACTTCCCCAAAACCAGTAGTACAAGTCATAAACTCTACGAATCTTCTACAACTTCTAAGTACAACTGTTTTGGAAATAGATACAACAGTGTATGAATAATAAATACAAAGAAGGTGACTCCGACGCCTGTGAACGCAACAACATGTTACCTTGAGTCTCCTCGTCAATCATCCACACAGCTACTACAATATGAACCTGGATCTGCACACAAAAATGTGAAAAAGTGTAGTATGAGCACACCACAGCGGTGCTCAGTAAGTATCAAGACTAACCTCGGTGGAGTAGTGACGTGGACTAGTCAAGACAACACTGGTCAATAAGATAAATAACATGAATGTATAAATGACCGAACATTACATCTATCTAAGACTTCACGGAATAATTTAAAACAATGACAATATTAAGCGGAAGGCAATTACAGAAATCAATCACGAAATAACACAAAAATACCCAGAAAGATGGACAATAAAACAAGCCAAACCGAAAGGAAACACAATACAATAGAGAACACCAATAACTCAACTCTACATTGGTTTGTTCGCATCGGGCCTTAGCCACTAAAATCCCTAAACTGGTGGAACTCTTTAAACAACAGTTCATATGAAAAACTTTTGCAAATAAAATTATTTTTGTATGGAAGAGTTTCCTTTGAAAACATATTTTCTCCAAAAGTAGATCGAAGTATTTTAATAAAGAGAATTACGTAAAACATAGTTTATTTCAAAATACGGAACTTAACAAAGATGCGTTCCCAATAAAGGACTTCCAAATATCATTTTAGGCAAAAATAGTGCTTTTCAAATATACCTTCGATGTATAGGTCATTCAAACATAATAATTTCAAAACCATTGCTTTTTCAATAAAACTCCTCAGTAAAATCTCAAAATCATAATCTCCTCAAGGTAAACCTGTCAGAACTCAGTCCGTAACTCAAAACATGCCATGCAATGCAGGAGGAACATCAAGTCTTGTCAATGAATGTAGTAAGAGATCAGTATAGATATCCGAATCAAAACAACGGAATATTAACTCTTAAGCATATGCAGTAAAATTCAACAGGAACACAGAAGCAAAATGCAAAGACAAGTGCACAACATCACCCTTCGTGGTTTTACTCTCTTCCTCACAATGCAATGAATGGAATGAATACACGGCATCACCCTTCGTGCTTTACTCTCATCCTCACCAAAAAAAGTATAGTAATTATCACACAGAACAATGGAAACAATAATGCAAAGATATGTGCACGACATCAACCTTCGTGCTTTTATTCTCATCCTCACAATGCAATAAATAAATGAAAGGGCACGACAAGTTCCTTCGTGCTTTTAAATGCAAAGATCATGGGACGGCATAACCCTTCGTGCCTTTACTCTCTTCCCCACAATGCAATGTGTAAAAGAAAGCAATATAAATCATGGCACGACATTACCCTTCGTGCTTTTACTCTCTTCCTAACAATGCAATGTGTAAATGAAAGCAATATAAATCATGGCACGACATCACCCTTCGTGCTTTTACTCTCTTCCTCACAATGCAATGAATGAAATGAATACATGGCATCACCTTTCGTGCTTTACTCTCTTCCTCACCCATACAATAACAAAAGCAACAGTTTGGCAAGGAAAGTCAGCACTAAGAGCCATAAATCACAACATCCCGGCAAGGGAGTCAACAACGCAATCAATATCATTAACATCACAAACAATAATAGAAATCATACCATCCCGGCAAGGGAGTCAACAATGATAACAACATTATCCCGGTAAGGGAAACAACTATAACCAATCTCGCCTAAAAAATTAAATTTACGGAATAAAACTCAGCTCAAATAAAGGCCCAGTAATAGGTAACATCAAGAAAACACCAAAAACATAAATACTTATCAACTAGACCCAAGTAGCACATAAGGGAAAAGTCATATAAATCATAATGTAAGACTCACGGGCATGGTTGACTCCAACGAACAGATGTTCTAACCACAACTAACCAACTATAAAGCTAGATAACACTAATATAGTTAATTTGGCAGTTTTAGGAAGCAAATATAGCATGAACATAAGAGCGGTAAATTATTCGGTTAAGTCAATTCAGATCAAATAGCCAACGAAGGAATCCAAAAGCAAGTAATTCTAATTTAAGCAGGAAAGGATGAAATTAACCACCAAGGACTCAAATGTACCAATTATAATTCATACACGGTAACATAAGAACCTACAAACCCTAGAAGGCTAGTCTATTAGCAAATAAGTCCGAGTACGCACTCGTCACCTCACATACACAAACTACAAACAACAAAGAAGACTCAATCCTAAGGGGTAGTTCCCCCACACAAGGTTAGGCAAGATACTTACCTCAAAGACGACAACTTAGTACTCAAATATTAGACTTCACGGGCGAAAAGGCCTCCGGACGACTCAAACTCAACTAAGACAACTTCAAAATACATATAAAACGTATAAGGAATTATTCTGAATAATAAAGTTTCAATCTTTACAAAATTATAAAAATCGACCCAAAATTCGACCCCTGGTCCCGCACCTTAGAACCCGAAATTTTTTACAAATTCCGATTACCCATTCCGATACGAGTTCACCCATACTAAATTTATCCAATTTCGATGACATTTCGTCTTCCAAATCTTAAATTTACATCTTAGAAGTTTTCTTTAAAAATCCACAATCCCCTCAACCTAAAACACAAATTAAATGATAAAAACAAGAACTAATTCATGAAATATATTAAATCCTAGTGGAAGAATACTTACCCATTCAATTTGTGTGAAAAACCCTCAAGTAATCTCCCAAAACCGAGTTCTAGAAGTCAAAATATGTTTAAAATGGTGAAACCCCCGATTTTGCAAACTTATATTCTGCCCAGGTGTTTTGTGAATCGCGATCGCGGGGATCGAGGCGCGATCGCGTAGAAGGAAAATGAAGCTGGCTTAAAATGCTCTACGCAAGATCGCGGAATGTCGTATAAGGAGTAAGTTGGCTTCTGCGATTGCGGACAAACAATTGCGATCACAGTGAAGGAAATTACTGGGCGAGTCAGACACTCTATGCGATCGCGGATCCTTCTATGCGATCGCATAGAAGAAAACTAGATGATAGTTTTCAGCAGTTCAAAATAGGGAAAATGGATCCGGAACCTATCCGAAACACACCCGAGGCCCCTCGGGACCCCGTCCACATTCACAAACAAGTCTTATAACTTAATACGGACTCGCTCGAGGTTCCAAATCACATAAAATAACACTAAAACGATGAATCAAACCAAAAATCAATGAAATTTCTAAAAACTTCTTTAAGCATCAATTTTTTTTGCATTTAAGGTCCGAATCACGTCGACTAAGTCCGTTTCTTACCAAATTTCATAGATAGCACATATAAGACATATCGAACCTGTACCGGGCTCCAGAACCATGATACGGGGCCGATATCACAGATTTCACCTCAAATTTCATTTTCAAAAACCTTTATATTTTTCAGAAAACAATTTTCTTTAAAAATTTATTTCTCGGACTTGGGACCTCGGAATTCAATTTCGGGCATATGCCCAAGTCCCACATTTTCTACGGACCCTCCGGGACCGTCAAATCACGAGTCTGAGTCCGTTTACCAAAAACGTTGACCGAAGTCAACTTTATTCAAATTTCTAACACAAAATTATCATTTTTATCAGTTTTTCACATAAAGGCTTCCCGGCTACACGCCCGGGCTGCGCATTATCAAGGTGAGATAGAAGGAGGTTTTCACGACCTCGACACATAGAATTAGTTAGAAATATACGGGATGACCTTTTGGGTCATCACATCCCCCCCTCTTAAACAAACGTTCGTCCTCGAACGTGCCAGGATTCACCTTGAACTCATTAGATCACCGATTGTGCACTTATAACACATACCTGCGGGTGATCACACGTCACCCCAATCCATGGAAGCTTGGCGAAACAATCACAACTGTAATCTAGACTTCACATCACCACTGATAAGCCTCCTACCTCTAATTCTCACCCTCTACTCATTTACAAAAGACTCGATTCTAAATCCATATCCGGCATCAGTCTCAATCAGCTGCATCAACTCATGACTACACCACTAGGCACAACCACACAACATAACACATCACACATAGGCTCAAATAGCACTTTTTGATCATTAATAGCTGCCCGAAATCAACTCAACATTGGCAATTAGCCTCACATATGAAGAACTCTGATCCAAACCCCATAATATTGATAATGATGTAATGAACACGAAAACTTCATTATTAAACACCCGAATCACCAAGCCACAACTAACACCACCAGGCACACATCCCGCAAGCTAAAAACTAATGGAGCACATAACGAGAATGACTGAATATAAATATAGAAACATATAAACGAACTATCAAACAAGCCCTTAGGCATAACTCTCTATCAATACTGACTTACCAAAAGCAATATAACAAGGAAGAAGCAAAGCATGTGAACAAATCACAAGGATTCCATCCTGATAAATTTTCACCGCGGTACTCAGCCCGGTCCAAACATATCGAATCACAAATATCACGAGGACCTCACCCTCAACTCTGAATCACATACCGAAAATATATCATACCAATTGAAATTCCTCCACTAATTTATCTCAGTTGATAAAATCATAACGCTAGCTGATCTCACTTCTCGATGGAATACCAAATCACAACTCGTAAGCAAGTATTTAGGAAAATCACATAAAGCTTACCACGAAGAACAACAAGGACTCACTTCCAGTCTCACCACTATCAAGAATGAAATAAACAATGATAGACACGGGCTACCAGTCGTAGAATCTCCCATCAGGAGCAAACACACAATGGGGTGCAGAACATGGAACTCACTCATAAATGAAACAATAATTAAGGGATAGGAACTCGTCCCGACCAGCAGAACTATAATAAAATACAATTGGTGCCCCTCTGTAACACATCAAAACATACCTGGGTGATGATATCTGGTACAACGACCTCTATTTTACCATATGAAACTCAACAATGGGTCGGGTCTCCCCCTCTTAGGGGCACTCTACTCTCCTGAATACCCTGCTGCCACACACCTACCTGAATCCTGGAACAATCTCTCACCCTGTAGCTAACATCTCCACACTGAAAACAATTTCACTGCCGACATGGCTGTGGAAAAAACACACAATACGAACCCCTGTGAGACCCATGAGTACCTGAAATCCCATGCGAAGCTGGTAATGCAAACTGAATTGCTTGACCTACAAAGCCTTTTCCGTGTCATACCTTGCCTCCATAATACGGACTAGTAGATTCCTCCGATCTACGAGGCCTCATTGCCTCCCCGAAATCTCCCTGATCTCGTCTGTCCTCTCGCTCCTGGTCCCGCATTCTCTCTAATCGGTGAGCGATCCCCCTTACCTGCTGAAACGAGGCACCCTACTCTAACTCTCAAGTACTGCTAAACTGAATATCATGCCTAAATCTACCAAATGACTCTACGGACTCATCTCCCAGCTCAAGCAACCAAGCGAATTGCAAGTCTGGCCCACTCACTGAATTTAACGACATGCTCCCATAGTGACACAGCACCCTGACTCAACTGCTCAAACGCGTCGTACATCCTGAAGGAACTGAGGTGAAACCTCCCTCAAAGCATCTCCAAAAGATTGAATCCATGCTAGTGAAGCTAACTCGGCCAGGTCACCCCAACTCATATGCCGCCACCACTGATCCACCCACTACTCTGAACCTGAGACGTGAAAAAACACTCCCGCTCGTCTCCACATTACCCAAAGTACGAAGAATATAGTGAGACTCCTCCCGGAAACCCTGGGCACCATCTGTCGCCAATCCACTAAAAGATAGAAGTGTGGTACTTCATGTACCTCTCAAGTTCAAGGTATTCTTCCTCCGATGCAGCTACCCTAACCACGGCTGAACTGAAACTGGATGTCGTGCTGTCATGACAACGGGTACCTGACCAATGTGATCTCGCTGCTCTGGAGTGTAGGCTGCAGAAGTCTGAACTCCTCCCCTGAGCCATGAAGCAACTGGTGCACTAGAATCAAACCTGTCTGAATTAACGTACTTATTGTACTCAATACTATTCCAAGGCCTCCTGAAGTCCGGGGTAGCAACAGGGACCTCCAGTACCTTCCCCTCAACTAGAATTACTGGCGACTCCTGATGCGTGGCTAGAATTCATGGTTTAACACGTTATATGCCTTACATTTTATGTGCGTTAATGATAAAAATACACTTTTATATGGATAATGGAGTCTATTTCATGTGTAGGTGAATTGGAGATGGAAGCCGAGCTAAATGGATGCAAATACGTCGAAAATACGCTCCAGAGGCGAAGAGGAGTGCACCGGGCTATAGCCGGGCGTTTGAGCCTTAAGGCCAAGCCTAGCCTGGCTTTATCTAGGCGCCAGAGCCCAAACACCAGGCCTGGCCAGGCGTTATCCAGGCACTAGAGCCCAAACGCCAGTCCTGGCCAGGCGTTATCCAGGCGTTTGGCCTGTAACGTCTGGCCCCTGATCCGGTCAAATCCGAGTTTTGAAGAGTTTTAAGTGTTTCTCGGTTGGAATAGAAGTCTCCTACACTTTTAGGGTGTATACCAAACATATAAATAGACCCAAAAACACAACTTGAAAGGGAAGAAGCCATTAAAGTGAAGAAA
>ML365052.1:2953-55727 GCA_005239505.1 Nicotiana paniculata | reverse complement strand
GTGGATAGTTAATCACAAGTCCCTGTGGGTACGATATCTGGACTTCAATTCCTATATTACTTGTCGACCACGTACACTTGCGTGTGCATTGGGAAATCAACCAACATAATTCCTTTATTATTGTTGTTGTTCAGTGGAAATGTTAGGCTTACCTAGTCCCTAAGACTGGGTGCCATCACGATACCCAACAGAGGGAAATTTAGGTCGTGACAGGCACTCGCACTCAGTAGGTACCTGCGCTCACTGGGGGTGTGTACAGACTCCGGAGGGGCTCCTTCAGCCCAATCGCTAATATCAAGCCACCTGGTGGAGTATCATATCCTCACAAATCAGGCCCTCAGTCTCACTCAGTCAGAACCTCTCAAAAGCCCCTCTGGCATATCAGTAAAACGGGGTACTCCACCCAAAACATCATTTTAAAATCTCAAAGTAGTGTAAATCAGGCTGAGTTTCGAATACAGTAAGCACAATGTGACTGAGTGAAATCATCAATAAACAGTGAGGAAAATTGCAGTCAAAACCCCCAAGGGGTCTAAACAAGTCGGCACGAGGCCCCAAACATGGCTTATAGCCCAAATATTGCATTAATCTTTAGACCACATTTAACATATGACTTAGAGTAAAATACGCAACTCAATAGTTGTCGCGGAGAGGACCAAGTCCAATCCAAAATTAGTGCACACCACATACTCGTCATCCGACATGTGCGACATTCTAAAAACAGTGAGAAATATGATGTCCGGGGTTTCATACCCTCAGGACAATATTTATAACCATTACTTACCTCTACCGGGCCACAATACTAGACCGCGTGCTCTTGCCCCTCAAATTGGTTCTCGATTGCTCCAAATCTAACCAAAGCCAGTTTAACATCATCAGTATATACTAAAGGAACACAACCCAATCGAAAACTATCAATTTACACAAAAATTCGATAAAATTTACATCACAAGAACCCTTATCCTCCCACGAGTCCGTACATACCAAGAACATCAAAATCGGACCACAATTGCCTACTAAAATTGCCAAAAGAAATTTACAAATCTTTCCTCCCATTTCCAAACTTTTTCTACTTGAATCCTTCAAATTACAAGACTAATCCGAACAAAATAGCATAGAAACGACTTTAATAATCCGGAAACTTACCTCCACTGAAGACCCTCGAATTCTCTCTTCAAATTGCCGTCAAATAAGCTCCAACCGCATGCAACAATGGTAGAATGACCAAAATTTCATAGAGACTTTCTTTTTATAATGTTCTGCCCAGCTAATCCCCACCTGCTGACCTTTCATCACACCTGCGGACCCGCACCTGCGGTCCCAGTTGCGCACCTGCGAAATCCCACTAACGGACCAATTCTCGAACCTGCGATCTATTCTCCGCACCTGCGACTTCGCAGGCGCGGCCAACTCTTCGCACCTGCGGACTCCTCCTTCCTAGCCTCCCTTCACACCTGCCCATCCGCAGGTGCGGCCACACACCAGAAACTTTACACCAGCAGCTATTTGTTGCAATTTCCTAAGTTCAAAACTCTGCCAACCATCCGAAATCAATCCCGAGCCCCTCGGGGCCCCAACCAAACATACCAACACACCCCATAGCATCATTCAAACTTAGTCTAGCCTTTGAAACACCAAAAACAACACGAAAACACCAAAATTACATCAAATTCAACCCTATGAACTTTGAAAATTCTAAATTTCGCCAACGACCCGAAACCAACCAAAACACCTCCGATTGACCTGAAATTTTGCACACATATCCAAAATGACATTACGGGCCTGCTCCAACTTTTGAAATTCCATTCCGACCCTGATAACCTATATTCCACTACCGACCGGAAATCGCCAAAAACTAACTTTCGCCAATTCAATCCCAATTCTACATCGGACATCAAAACTACATTCCGATCACACTCCTGAGTCCCAAATCACCTAACGGAGCTATCCGAGACATAAAATCCATATTCTGAGGTCGTTTATCAATAAGTTAACTCTCAGTTGGCTTTTTTAACTATTAAGCTACTTTAAGAGACTAAGGCCTCAATTCTCACCACGACCACTCTAAACCCGAACCAACCGGCCCAACACACACATAAATGAATCTGAACCACATATAATGAAGCACAAATGGAGGAAACGGAGATAAACTCTCGGAACGACCGGCCGGGTAGTTACAAATATCTATGTGAATTAAGTCTAAAGGATTTGAATTCCTTTCAACTGACTTATGAGGATGTTTAATATACTTAGACTCCACACATATTTAACATTTTTATTTGTCGCATTCAAACTTAGGCAATACTTCCAGATTAATCATTTTCCGCTAGGTTTTATAATTAACATGACCCAAATGTATATGCCATAATTCATTTGACTCAAATAAGTAAGACGAAGCTGAAATTTTATTATTATTCTCAACAACCATTACATTCAGCTTGAAGAGGCCCTCATTGAGGTAACCTTTTCCTACAAACATTTTGTTCTTACTTATTATAACCTTATCAGATACAAAAACACACTTGAAACCATTCTTAACAAGAATTCCAGCAGAGACTAAGTTCTTCCTTATCTCCGAAACATGAAGGCCGTTGTTCAAAGTCACCACCTTTCCAGAAGTCATTTTGAGAAATATCTTCCCGCATCCTTCAATTTTAGCTGTTGCACCATTTCCCATAGAAAGCGTCTCTTCGGGTCCAACAGGAGCATATGTAGCAAACGCTTCCCTAACAGCACAAACATGACGAGTGGCTCCAGAATCAATCCACCACCCCTTGGGATTTCCCACCAAGTTGCATTCAGAAAGCATATCACACAAGTCATCAGCATCTTTGTGCTTTTCAACCATATTTTCTTGAACCTTCTTCTTGTCTTTTGAGCACGACAATTTTTAGATTTGTGTCAAGCTTTCCCACAGTTGTAGCAATTTTTGTTGAACCGCTTCTTCCTTGGTGTAATGACCCGATCGGTAATTTTGAGCTCTAGCGCATTGGTCAGCGGTTTAAGTCCATGAGCAGCTTCATTTCAGGTGTTACGACTTGTAGGTGTGATCAAAATTGAATTTCGGAAAGTTTAGGGTCAATTTGGAAAGAAAATTCTCATTTCAGAAGCCTTAAGTTGGAAGAATTGACTAAGACTATATTTTATAGTAAACGACCTCAGAATCAGGATTTGAAGGTTCTAGCAGGTTCATATGATGATTTCGGACTTGGGCGTATGTTCAGATCGGGTTTTGGATAACTCGGGAGCATTTCGGCGTGTATTGTGGAAGTTAGCATTTTAGAAGAAACTTCATAAGTCTGGGTTGAAGTGCATTTCAATATTATTGATGTCCATTTGGGATTCCAAGTCTAGGAATAGCTCCGTATCATGATTCTGGAGTTGGGAGCGCGATCGGAAGTGAATTCGGAGGCCCGTGGGTTACTTTGAAGCCATTTGGCTAAAGATAGAAATTTGAAGGTTTTTGAGAAATCCGACCGGAAGTGGAAATTTTGATATCAAAGTCGGAATGCGATTCCGAAAGTTGGAGCAGGTCCGTAATGTTGAATGTGACTCGTGAGCAAAATTTGGAGTAAAACGGACGTGATTTGATAGGTTTCGGCATCGAATGTAGAAATTGGAAATTTCAAAGTTCGTAAGGATTGAATTGAGTTGCGATCCAATGTTTCGATGTTATTTGATGTGATTTGAGGCCTTGAGCAAGTCCGAATTATGTTTTGGAACTTGTTGGTATGTTTGTGTTAGGCTCCGGGGGCCCCGGGTGTTAACCGGACGAGCCTCGGACCAAGTTTGAACTTGGAGAGCATAAGTTGAAGCCTTCAACTTGTGGTGTGATCGCACCTGCGCTAGGATGGCCGCAGGTGCGAGCTCGTGGATGCGGGGCATGAGTCGCAGAAGCGAAAAGTCATGGCCTAGACAGTCACCGCGCGCCCAATTGGCCGCAGGTGCGAAGACCGCAGGTGTGGAGGTTTTTCTGCGGGCGCGAAGATCGTTGTGCAGTGAGTGTTTAAAGCGGGGGTTTGAGCATTTTTGCTCATTTCTTCATCCTTTGGAGATTTTTGGAGCTTCTTGAGAAGGGTATTCACCTAACAACTTGGAGGTAAGTCAATCCCACCTATTTCTAGTTAATTACTTGGATTATATCTATCTTTTTAACATGGAAAATCATGGGAAATTAGTGGAAACTTAGGGTTTTGAAGAAAAACATAGAAATTTGTATTTTTGGATTGTTACCATGAATTTGGGCATGGGATTGAGAGAAAATCATATATTTGAGTTTTTGGGGTTATGGGTAATCATTATCTTCGAAAAGTTTCGGAATTCGTGCACGTGGGCTCGAGGGTAATTTTGTCAACTTTTCGAGCGGAGTGGGGAATTTATATAAATTAAATTGTTATAAGTATTAGAGTATATTTTCATTGGTTTGCTTGTTATTTGAATAGTTTTGGGAGTTGTGCATCAATTTGACTCATCAGAAGGGCTTGGAGGCCGGTTATGAATCTTCGGAGCGAGGTAAGTCCTTTCTAACCTTGTGAGGGGAAATTGTCCCCATAGGTGAACTAAACAAATATGTGCTACTATTTGTGGGGGCTACGTACGCATGAGGTGATGGGAGTCCGTGCGTAGCTACTATCATGCTTGTGTCCAGGTAGTCTAGGACCCACTAGCATGCCTTACCTGTTGTATTTGAAATTTTGCTAATGAAATTAGGTTGTTAATATTATCAAATTAGTAATTAAATACCTAAGAAGGTTGGAGTTTATTTTTCTTAAACATCTAAAAAGAGAATTGATTTTTCCTGGGATAATTGTTTTCCCGATGAAGCATGTTTTATTTGCCATACTTGTAACCTTACTAATAAATTTATAGTATTTAAAACCTTATCGAATTTGACAAATGAATTTCCAGAAAAGAATTAAATACTATCTTCGAGTCCATTAAAAAGAGAATTTTATCACCTTTTTGAGTAACTGTTTTCCTGATAAAATGTGAATTAATGTGTGAATATGTGTATCTATGAGTTCCTGAGTCGCACGTATGATTCGCGAGCAGGGTAACTTTATTATTATATATGACTGTGTCGCATGATCGATTCACGAGCGGGGTAATAGATGCATCTATAGTTTGAGTCGTTCGACCCTTCGGCAGTGCACTGTTTATTATTGTTGGTCCACGCGTTCGACCCTCGGCATTTCTTGCGCATGATAATTGCTGCGTCCTTTCTGTGATTTATACCTGTTTACTGACCAGGAAATTTTAAATTGTCAATTGAAATGACAAAGATTTAAAATGTTAAATGTGGAAGAAGTTTCTATTTCCTGTCATTACTTATTAAGTTGCCTATGATATCAATGCTTTGTGTCACCCTGATTTTATTAAAAATTGACCTCTAGCAACTGTCAAATCCGACCTCTCGTCATTACCTCTTCGAGGTTAGGCGGGATACTTACTAAGTACACGTTGTTTTCGTACTCATGCTACACTTGATGTGCATTGTTATTGCACATGTATATTCATAGATAGTGGCCTTGCTTGACGCAGTGATGTGACTGACTTGGAGACTTAGACGAGCTGCACCATCCGGAGACGAACCGCAGCCGACAGAGTCTTCCTCAGATGTATTATATTTATTTCTAATTTCCTTGTCCGGTTTGTATTCCGGACAAGTATTGTAGTACATGTAAAATTCTTAGATATTTGCTAATGTACTTGTGACGTTGGATTCTGGGATAATTTTGGGATTTAATCACTATTTAAATTTGTCAAAGATATTATTGTTTACTCAGTGGAAGTTCGCTAATTATTATTTAAGGGAATGAAAAAGGAATGACTTCAAGAATTTTAAAATAAATATTTTATTAACTATTTAAATGATTGGCTTACCCAACAGTGGTGTCCGGCGCCATCACAACCTTAATGGATTTTGGATCGTGACACTTGGGTTGCTTTTCGGTCCAGAAGTCTGCTTCCTCTTTCTCTTAATTTGAGAATTATCCTCAACAATGTTTGCTCCTATGGCCTCTCTTTTCAGCAGCTTTGTTGTCCTCTTCGATTCTCAACCGAACAATGAGATCTTCAAGCGACATCTCCTTGCGTTTGTGTTTCAAGTAGTTTTTGAAGTCCTTCCACAAAGGAGGAAACTTCTCAATCATCGTTGCTACTTGGAATGCTTTATTGATGACAAGACCTTCAATGAAAATTTTGTTAGTAAAAATACCAAAATTACTACTTTCAACATTAGAATTAATTCGACTTATACCTTCAGCAAGGAGATCGTGAATAATCACTTGCAATTCTTGGACTTGGGTAATAACAGACTTGCTATCTACCATTTTGTAGTCCAAAAACTTTGCGGCAACGAACTTCTTCAACCCGACATCTTCAGTTTTGAATTTCTTTCAAGTGCAATCTACAATTCTTTTGACGTCTCCACGGCACTGTAGACGTTATATAGATCGTCCTCTAGTCCGCTAAGAATAAATTCTTGCACAGAAAATCAGAATGCTTCAACGCTTCTATCACGAGAAAGCTTTCAGTCTCTAGAGTTTCATCGGGCAAAACAGGAAGATCTTCCTTGATGAACTTCTGCAGACATAAAGTAGTCAAGTAGAAGAACATCTTCTGCTGTCACCGCTTGAAATCAATCCCGAAATTTTTTCGAGTTTTTCCGTCGGTGCCAATGCCAGTGTTCGTCTTGTCGATGCATTGGCAGTTACCATAGGAACAGTCTGGTTCCCGTTGTCATTCATCATTTCTGTAAAATAATGAAATCTCCAATAGAGTAGAAAATCACAAAGGTTTTACTCTCCAGAAACAATGAGTATAACACAAATACAAAAAATAAAATAAAATTCCTTAAGCTTGTTATTATACTGTATTTATAAAATAATTCTGGAGAAAATAAAATAACTTAAACAGAAATATAAACGAAACAAAAGTTAATCCGAGCCCACCGAATTCACAGTATTTCCTTAAGGAATTTAATCCCCTCCTAGTACCAGGTTATGGATTATTTCCTCCCTAGATAGAACGAATTATCCACTGGTGTAGTGATACTTCAAACCCCAATGTTTCAGCAAACACAAAATTCGGTAGCAAATCACACTTACTGTTGCTTTCTTTGAAGTTAAAATATATGCAGAAGAAAGGAGGAAAACTTAGAAATTCGTATGGAAAATCTAAGAGAATGGACTTGTATTTATAACCAATGTGGACTGAAATCTGAAGAGGTGCAACTCTTCAGAATGGTTGTTTATGCAAAACGGTCATAGCATAAATTCCATAACATAAATGGTTATTTACTCAACAATAAACCGGAAATTGAAGAGGGTGGTTAATTTTCTGTTACAAAAACAGAAAACGGAAAAACAAAATTGGTTGGATTTTATATTTATATTATTGAATTTAATATTAATATTCTATTATTAAAATAGATATTTAATAACATTTCTGTTAATATTTACTATTAACAAATAAATTTGGTCCAAAAATTAATCAATCAATCGATCATTTGACCAAATTCGAATCTGAATCCGAGCGACGACGGCAACAGCGCGAGGCTTGCCTTCTTCTCAACTCTTTAAGAGCTAGAAGAAGAGCAATTGCTTATATACGCATCAAAAACCTCTTCCTCTTCCAATATGGGAAAATGTTCCTTTGTCAAGGAGAGTATCTCAACTATTTCATTTTCTCACAATTTCCCATTCAACCTCTTTTAAGTTACATTAAGCTTAATAACCCAACAGGATTATCAAAATGCCCTTTAACCTTAGTGAAACAACCGATAAATCCGATCAATTAAGCAACGATCACAAACTAAAAATTTAATCGACAAAAATAATGTCAGGAAGACAACACGTGACGGGAGAGTTAGGCGTATATCACAAATTTGAATCCTTCCACACACAAAAGCATAATATTCAAGTGACAAAAGCAGACAGGTTATTCTCTGTACTTCAAAATGTGTCCAACTAGACCTCAGCGATCAATCGATTATCATATAAAAAGGGAAAGGTAGAAGTAAGAGATGTTGCATACACATCAACTTTTTGCTTGGTTTTGCTTCGGAAGATCGTTAAAGATCCGGTAAAAGTAGCAAGGGAGACGGCAAATAACATCTGGCAGGGGTCAAGATTATAATGATGTGATTATAATATATGGACCAAATAATAACGGGATTACTTAATAAATATATTCTTATTAGAAGATGTTTGGTTCATTAGATATGCGGGATATAATATAAACATGTGTATAGTGTATACTAGATAAGTTGGGATACAATTTTATTTTTAATTTTAAATTTGGATTATTTAAAAGACATTAGGAGAAGAGTCTGGGAGAAGGGCATCTTTATCATTTTAATATTTATTCCCGTATAAATTAATCTCGGGATTCTTATTCCATCTTCAATGTGGGATATAATCATACCTAGTTATGGGATTAATCTGGGGATTGCTAATACCAGAATCAAAACTTCAATCAAACGCGAGATAAAGTAATCCCGCATTTAAGATCGGGATTATTATCTATTATCCAACATACCTCACACACACACATGTGTATGTGTGTGCGCACGTGCGTATGCGAGTGCGCACGTGTGTGTGTGTAATGATCGCTCGACAGCAGAGGCGGATCCTGGATTTCAAGTTTATGGGTTCAGAATTCTAAGTGTTTTAATCTACTGGTTCTAAACTAATAATTTATATATATTCAATGAATTTTTTTAAGACAAATACAAGGTTCGAACCAAAACTACTGGATTCGGCTGAATCCGCTCGAAACCTCTCCGCCCCTGCTCGACAGTGATCAACAGAACAAGTTTTATCAACACTATTAGATATATAGCCTCATAGAAATTAAATCAGATGATGCATTGATATTGAAATTAACTACTTTCTCTTTTAGGGAGATGTTCAAAGACACGATAAGGGAGACTAAAGACCTTAAAGATAGAGTTGTCAAAAATAATTTTCTCCATTTCATTAGGAGCATAAATCAATACATTTGGAGTAATCAATTAATATAGCATATTTGTTCTAGTCTCTTTCATTACTTTGCTTTTGCAAAATAAAGATACACGTCTCTCTAGCTAGTTGCAATATTTCGTTGAACATTCTTCCAAACAGCTTCCCATCCGCTTCGAATCTACAAATAATTTGTTAAATCACATGTGAGCAAACATAGAGAATTGTTGAAATGAAGAAAGCTACAGAAAGAATTATACCTTCCTTAAATTTAGAGCAACGTTCAGTTGAACATGCAAAATTACAATTCAACACTTTTGGAGAGACAAAAAAATTGCATTGCTTCAAGCAGTCGTCAAGGCAATGGGGAGTTCTACTTAAGGCACATGCAAGTATACATTTTACTTTGCATGATATTCCATCGTCGCCAACAACTTCATTATTTGTGGTTTCGGCATTTGCTAAAATAGTTGCAATGAAATAAACTGCCACTACAACTTTTGTGAAGTTCATGATTTGTAATATGCTTCCTCTCCTTGCTTGAATAGTTTTTTTTTTTCTACTTTTGTCTTGGATATTTGATGAGAAAAAAGTAGAGCTATTTATAGTAAGAGCTCTCTGTCAAATTTAAGATAACTTACACTATAATCTGAACAAATAGATTAGATTACACACTAATACATTATTAGATCAGGCTTTTCATGTGTTTGCAAGATGTGTACAGCCTGTACTATAGCTGTATTATTCCTTTCGAGAAAATACTTACATATAATTCGTGTTTATACTAAAACGAATAATTTAACTCTAGGAGTTAAAAAATTAAAGTAATATAATAATATATATTACTTAACCATGAATTAGTTATATATGTGTATCAAGACTCATATGAAATTTATTAATTTAGTATAAACATCGAATGTGAGTAACTTTTTCAATCTTTGCGGCATTCCTAGTTCTTCTGTAAAGTTTCGAGAGGCTATACGTATTATTAGAGCAACTAAATTAATTTAATTTGTATATTTTATCGCATATATCAGCTGGGATGGCAGTCCATAAGTCTTCAAATTCAAACAAAATAGATTTCAAGTTTTAATTTATTCTAATATTAACATCTAGGTTGATAATAATTTGCTAATTTTCCATTTAGTAATTTTTTTCTTTCTAAAGATTGATAGTAATGGCTCTTGATGGTACGTTTATTGATGTCATGATGTGCAGCTCAACAATTAAGAGAATATGATATAACAGAGCAAATTAAATATGAAAAGTGTAGAAAAATGTACGGTGCATCAATTTAAC
This sequence comes from Nicotiana paniculata, assembly GCA_005239505.1. Lineage (NCBI taxonomy): Eukaryota > Viridiplantae > Streptophyta > Magnoliopsida > Solanales > Solanaceae > Nicotiana > Nicotiana paniculata. The sequence continues at coordinate 45,465 of ML365052.1, read as the reverse complement.
GTAACGAATTAAAAATGTCTAACATAATACGATCCACAACTTGTATAATACATTTTAATTAGTTGTATTATATGAATCTAACTTCCAACTCATACAAATTAATGTCTAACAAATCCGCCAACTTGTGAATGACAACGGTATTTATTTATAATGGTCGCAATTAATATGGCAGTTAGTTGAAGTCTTTTAAATTGTGTAATAATAACAGAAGCTTATCATGTGTTTCACTTCATGATTTTTATTTTAAAGATAGATAAATCTATGGTATTATAAAAGCATGAAAATCCAACGCAAATAGAAGGTGGCAGAATTTTTCCGTCGTGTTTTGTCCGTGTGATTGCATTTATAAAAATAAACTGATATTACTATTTACTATTTGATATTCGCCCTGTGCTAAAATAACAACAGTTGTGTTTGGCAATATTCGGATTGAAGATGTTACTTTTCAAATTTAACACATGATGTGCGAGTTAGGCATATCATGAGTTTGAATTTTCCCACAAAAAAACATAACATTTAAGTGACAGAATATAATATTAGACGGGTTATTATCTGTACTTCAAACCATGCCCAACTAGATCTCAGGGATCAACCGATTATCAAATAAATGAGAAGGATAGAGGCAAGATGTCGCATACACATCAACTTTTTGCCTGCTTCTTCTGCTTAGGAAGATCGTCAAAGATCTAGGAAAAATAAAGACCAAAGGCAAAGTGTTAAAGTAGCAAGGGAGACGGTAAAATCAAAAATGTTTTGACTGTATTTTGGAATTGTATCACTTTTTTTAAATAAGATCTTCTTATACTCTATCTCCATTAATCGCTCGGGCATCGACCCAAGAAGAATCAAATTTAGACTTATTGGTAATCTATGATCAAAGTTATGGATCATCTGATGCTGAAATAGGTCATCCCGATTATCCCAATCTGTTATATGTTCAATACTCGCATCATAGTGAACCTCTCCTTGTGATCGAAACGAGGTAAACACCTCCAAGCCCGAGGGGAGAGGGGATGGAGATAAGGTGTATTCCAAAAACTTTCTAGTTTAAATTGTCCTTTATGTTTAGAAAAAGTTTCATTTTCATCCTTTAAATATACACATATGCTAATATCATCGCTTATGTTTGACAAAATTAAGCAATTTTTGTCCAAATAACGGAATGACACTAATGATCCTATCGTGCATTAAACAAGTTTTATTAGCACCATATTAGATATATTTCTTTCACGTGTTTTGTGAAGCATGTGATAGCATTTCTGTAATTTGTATTGTTGTTCCAATGTTGTCTGAAAACGTTTGGAAAAATTCGGTTGTTTAGCCATATTATTTCAAAGCGGAATATGAGTGTAGGTTTATTAATATTTTTTGTTAGACTTAACAATAGTGTGCAGTGATCCGAAGGTGTACGCAGTAAGTGTGTGACAGCCGCATCAAGGAATTGTTCAACCCAATCAGAATTCCCAAGGAATCTATCTAACCACTCATAAATTTGGTGCTGCCTTTTTTTTCTTTTATTTGTCCATGTGAAACGTGGGCCCATAAAACCCAAACCAATCATATCAATATTGTCGAAACAGTTAAGAAAAGCAGTACTTCGGCTACTGTTTATGGGCCTTCCTCCAAACTTTTCGGAGGCGATTGTGACTTCATTAAAGTCTCCACATAGTTTCCACAGGTAGGTATTATTTTTTGCTACAATTTCCAAATTGCTCTAAAGAATTTTTTTTTATTTGCTAGTAAGGTGTTGGCATAAACTAAGGATAGCAGCCAAGGTTTCGAGTTGCTACTGACCTGTATATTTGCATGAATTTCCTGGTCTGTCACAACTATTGGTCCATATCCAATTCTTCATGCTTCCACATGAGGACAACTCTACCAGAAAAACGAAAAAAAAAACAGAAATTTGAAATTACAAAAGCAAAACTTTTTTTTGTGCNAAGGGGTGAAGGGGTAGTAGGGTGGATGATAACGGAAAAACTGAAATTTAAAATAGAAAAAAAGTCTTTTTGGAGAGAGGGGGTGGGGTGGGTTGGTGAGGGTGGGGAAGGTTGAGAAGGAGTTTCGAAAAATATTTTCTCTTCTCTTGATAAGGAAAATATTTTCCTCCAACTGGAGGAATATGAGTTCATAAGAAAAATATTTTCCAAAGCATTCAGGTCAACCAAAGATGGAAAAATTGGAAAACATTTTCCTTCGTACCAAACACATCCTAAATCAGAAAGTTTTTAACAATTTCAGTATTGAACAACTCATAATCACTCCAAAACGGTGTCACAAGTGCATGAAAAACAACTAGGAAATAAAATAAAATACAACATCTATCCAGAATACAAATTGGATAGAAAAGAAATTATAAATACTCTGAAGGAGACTCTGCTGGCTGCGGGTCGTATGTGGAATGCAACTCACCTAAGTCCCCGCGTTGACCACGCCTCTGCGCCACAAGGCCATTAAGTATATATGTGCCTGCACAACAAAATGTGCAGCAAGTGCAATATGAGTACGTAAATCAACGCGTACTCAGTAAGTATCCAATCTAACCTCGAAGAAGTAGTAACGAGGGGTCAACTCCGACACTTACTATAGGCTATATATAAGATATTAGTGATATATTTAAGCATGATTTATATAGGGCGGATGTAAGCTCAGTATCATAAAGTAAGTAACGGTTCCTTTATAAATGAGAAATTTCAAAATTTATCTTACATCATTTAACAATATATAACTCAGGCCAAAGAGGCAATATCAATTATTATGAATTCCAAAGAAACTATTCCAATCATGCGCAAGTCATGCTGAAGTCGTACGGACCGTTCCAATATATAAATATAAATTGTTCACTGCCGAGGGTCGAATAATGCGAACTATAGATGCATCTATTTAATCTGCTGAGGCGTTCGGCCTGCTCCACGAAATAAAAAGACATTCAACAGTCAAATCAAGAATTCATAAAGGAGTAATTATCCAAGGACATACAAATTCTCATTTAACGGTCAAGAAACAAAGTTTAACCTTTTCAAAATTCCTTTACCAAATTTCGATATGTTTTAAACAATTTAAGTTAACAATAAGGTTGTAAACATCGCAAGTAAAGCGTGATTTGGGTCCTAAACTACCCGGACTGAAGCATAATAGTAGCTATGCACAGACTCTCGTCACCTCGTGCGTACGTAGCCACCACAAATAACAACATTCATTTAATTCACCTATGGGGCTAATTCCCTCTTAGAAGGTTAAAAAAGACACTTACCTCGCTCTAAAGTTTCATAATCGGATCCCAAGCTCTTCCAACAACTCAAACCGATGCCCGACGCTCCAACACTAGTCATTAAATAGGCAAATTCATAAATATATACTCTAATACTCATTATAACCAATTTACAACAATTTCCAGCTCCGTTCGAAAAGTCGATAAAAATCACCCCGGGCCCATGTGCCTGAATTCCAAAACATTTCGAAGATAAACTTTACCTGTAATCGCACGAACTAAAATATATAATTTATTTCAAATTTCATGTCTAATTTCGTGGTCAAAATCCAAAAATACAAATTCAATATTTTATACAAAAACCCCATAATTTTTCCCAAATTTTCCTCCTTAAATCCACATATAAACTTTACATTTAGCTCAACACAAGTGAGAAACTACTTACCTTGTGTTACATGATGAAGACTCCTCAAAATCGCCCAAGAACCGAGCTCCAAAATCCCAAATGAAAATGAAGAAATGACCAAGTTCGATCCCCTTATGTTCTACCCAGTTTTCGCTTCTGCGGATTACTTGACCGCATTTGCATTCCTGCTTCTGTGGATCTCCCATCGCTTCTGCGACCCAGGGCTTCCAGCCCATTTATGCATTTGCGGTTACCCATGTGCAGATGCGCATCCGCATCTGCAGATATACGTCTGCACCTACGTCCCGAGGCTTTCTCTCTTATTCCCATACCTGCGATACACCTCCGCATCTGTGACCTCGCAGGTGCGGACAACCCTTCGCACCTGCGATCACTGCCCAGCTTTGCCCTAACCGCACCTGTGGCCATTTCCTTGCTTCTGCGGTCACTCACCTGCGGTCAAACTTGCGCAGGTGCGATTACACCAGAACTGGTGCACTTCATCCCTCCTTCAAGCTTCAACTTGATACGTTAACTATCCGAAATCCACCCAAAGACCCCGAGACCTCAACCAATTATACCAATGCATCCCAAAACACATTACGAACTTCGTCGAGCCTTCAAATCACATCAAACAATGCTAAAACCATGAAACGTACCCCAGTTCAAGATTAATGAATTTTTGAATTTCCAACTTCCTCATTTGATGCTGAAACCTATCTGTCACGACCCGAAAACGAACTCGGCCTTGATATAACCTATCGTGATACTAGGCTATCCAATTCACTATGCATAACATGAGAAAAACTTTCGTTTGATTCAATATCAACCAGTATTTCATAAATATTTTGTTTTAGCATTTGAAAACTAATAAAGGTAGGTAAAACATTTAAATACATCCCCAAAACCAGGAGTCATCAGTGATGAGCAACTAAAAAGGAAAATACAAAATCCGGTATTGTTCCTTTACTACAAACCAGTCTGAGAATAAATAAAATGACTAATAGGAAGGAGATAGTCAAGGCTGCCGATGCCATGCAGCTACCTTGCAATCTCCGAAGTGCTCCCAGAGAGCTAACCAGCTCTCACTCGGTCCTAGCACCTGAATTTGCACAGAAGGTACATGGGGTAACGTGAGTACACCAACTCCGTAAGTAACAAGACCAACCTGTGGACTGAGTGGTAGTGACAGACTAAACCTCCATATTCATGACAGAATAAATGTACAGAAATTTAGGCATGCTTTCAGTCAACTAGACAACTCAAGTGATAAGATAAACACAGTTTCGAATAGTTTAACATATATACCTCGATATATTCTACATGCCAATGCATCAATAGTATGAAATGCACGATGTACTCTATATGACTCAACGGCCTAGGGAAGATCCATCCCAAAATATATACACATCAGATAGAAGTCACTCAGTACTGAGGAAGGCTGATCCAGCCCTAAGGAGAAGATACGTCTCCAGATAAATACTTCGGACAAGATCCATACCCAGGGAAGAACCAACCCCCAAATATCACTTCGTACAAGATCCATGTCCAGGGAAGATCCATGTACAGGGAAGATCCATCCCTCAAATATCACTGTGCTCACTAGGGGTGTAAAGACTCCGGAGGGGATCCTCTTAGACCAAAGCGCTATAACAAGACAATGAAGGCATAATCAATATCTCGCTGCGGCGTGCAACCCGATCCCATATTGTCACTGTATATCAGGCTCTCGGCCTCACTCAGTCATCACTCTCTAGCCCCGCTCACATTGGCTCACAATGCATGAACTAGCCCGAATCAACGATAAAATGTGCAAAAATCAACAATTACCTAGACTGAGACATGATATGGTATGAAATGACAAGACTGAGAATATAATATCAATGAAACACATGAGATGACAGCAATAAGCGACCACTCGGATCCCAACAACGTCGGCGTGAAGCCTTAGAATAATATCTAGCATGATTTCTAGCATGTTCGTATTTTTAAGATGACCGCTCGGGTCTCAACAATATCGACGTGAAGCCTTAACAAAGTATTTGGCATGGTTTCCAGGATACTCATGTCAATCACATTGAGAGAAGCACAAATATCAACAAGAGAGAACCAATAAATGGTGCCATGGAATGAACCAGGTCACGAATCACACGGTGCACACCCGAACGCCCATCACTTTGCATGTGCGTCACCCAATTCTAATCACGTAACACGTAGATCGGGGTTTCGAACCCTCAAAATCAAGATTTGAAGCGTTACTTACCTCAATCAAGCCAAAACTCTACTCCAAAATGCCCTTGCTGCTCGACTCGGCCACAAATCGCTCTGAATCTAACCAAAATCATTAATATATCATTAGTATATGCTAAAGGAGCGAAGCCTACATCAAAATTATCAAATTACATCACAAATCCTGAATTCGGCCAAACCCGGCTCCCAGGCCCGCGTCTCGGAATCCAGTAAAAATCACAAAACTATAATCCTTACTCTCTCGCGAGTCCATACATACCAAATATATCAAAATCCGACGACAAATGGCCCCTCATATTCATAAATCAAAGTATCTAATTTCAAAGCCGTAACCCCTCAAATTACACCATTAAATCCCACAAATTTCATGATTAATCAGTCAAATACAAACATAGAATCGAGTATTAGGTTCAAAAACGTTACCTCAATGTGTTTCCCTTGAATCCCTCTTCAAAATCTCTCAAAAAGCTCCAAACCCGTCTTCAAAAATGGTGAAATATAAGAAAATTCGCGAAGGCATCCTTTTATACTTTCTTCCCAGTGACTACCGCACCTGCGGAACATTTCTCACACCAGCGGACTCGCACCTGCGGTCTCAGGTGCGCACCTGCGAAAAATCCTTTAAACGCCCCCTTCGCATCTGCGGCCCACTACAGCACCTGCGGGCTCGCAGGTGCGACAACCTTTCCCCACCTGCGCTAACTACCCAGGTCTCCACTTCCGCTTCTGCGATGGTCACTCGGCACATGCGATCATTGCATCTGCGGCTCCCCATCTGCAGGTGCGGACAAACCAGAAGAATTACACCAGCATTATTTTTCAGCAGTTCAACTTCCTAAATTCCATCCGTTAACCATCCGAAACACGCCCGAGGCCCTCGGGGCCTCAACCAAATATACCAACATGTCATATATCAACACACAAACTACGTCGAACCCTTGGAACACCCGAAACAACATCAAAACACCGAATAAATCCATAATTCAAGCCTAAGGATTTCTAAACTTTCTGAAACTCTTCAACTATGCCGAAACCACTCAAACCACGTCCGAATAACCTGAAATTTTGCACACACATCCCAAATGACAATAAGAACCTATCCCAACCTCCGGAATCTGATTCCGACCCGATAGCAATTTTTGCACTACCGACCAGAAATCGCCCAAAAATCCTATTTCGCCAATTCAAGCCTAATTCTACCACGGACCTCCGAAAAAATTTCCGAATACACTCCTAAGTCCCAAATCACCTAACGAATCCATCTGAACCATAAAAACCACATTCCGATATCATATACCTATAAATCAACTTCCGGTTGATTTTTCCACCTATTGAACCAAGTTAAGAGACTAAGTGCCTCTTTTCTCTCCAAAATCACTCTGAACCCAAGTCAACCAACCCAATATAACAAAAAATAAATGGAACATGCAAACAATGAAGCAGAAATGGGGGTAAACGGGCTAAACTCTCAGAACGACCGGTCGGGTCGTTACATTCCCCCCACTTAAACATACGTTCGTCCTCGAATGTGCCCAAAGTTGTTCCAAAAATCATCAAAATCGCCGAATATCCTGACCACGCACATATAAGGGTGATCCCACGTCACCCTATCCCACCTAGGTCCAATAGCATAACATAGCTGAAATTTCGTAATCCAACCTAACCCATAAACATTAGAACCAAATTTCCACTTCTGAAATAACTTATAAGGTCAAAGTCCCGCATCTATAAACTGAATAAGTCTGAACACGATGTATCAAGCCATATCCGTGACCCAAGATGTAATCACACAAAATATCACATGTCTCAAACACTCATAGCGATAACACCTAATCACAATAGCTGCTCCAAACGACTCAATACCTATAAATTACCTCTTATCAAGCAAAACCTCGTTCTAACACTCTCATATACAACCAATGATAAAAGAAACAATAGAAACTAGAAACCATTAATTGGATCAACAAGTGATGGAACTCCGTCTCTTCGACAGAAAATATAGCAAGATCTCTAAGCCGATCAGTTGTCCTCCCAAATACACCGCAACCAAATTCGGAAGTGCCCATTCTAGGTCCGATGACCCCATCTCGTCTACCACAACCACTCTCGCGACATGACGTGTCCATACAGCTTAAAGCCACAACCCGTGTAGTCCAGGCACCAACAGGCAACATCCATAATGGACTGAAACATGAAAAATGACATCAACTAGGAAACCACCCTGCAAGATCAACGGGTATCACCCCCAACGCAAGCCAGAACTCCCCACACACCGCATATCAAAGGCACATGAATCTAACACACACAAGGGTCATATTTAACATGCTCCACTGGAATACGTGAACCCCATCCGAATGTTGGTCCATATTATATCCCTCGCTCCGTCTTGCTCAATATCAAAAACCATGCGAAACCCGATATCAAGTACTCAAAGTGCATTACCATGACCACGGAAAATTGGACGCCACCATGCTATACGAATCTGAAAGAACACAACCAATACGTCCAAATCCTACGATACCCATCTACTTTACCTTACTCAAATCCGCTATAATACCACAATAGAACCACACCACGGGTTCCTAAAACTAGCGAATCCCAGCTCCCCATAGCAGGGGAAGAGTAACTCATAAATCATCCCCATCCCAGAACACAGATAAGCCCAACAACCACCAACTGGAATGCCTCTCACAATAGCAATATGGAGCCAATCAATCTGACTCGGTGCAAAACACCTATCCCCACTGGGCCTACTAAGGGATCCCCAACTCAAACCGGTCGTACACAATAGACCAATGACCATTCGAAGGTCCATACTGACTGAATCACATCACACACTAACCCCTGGATAACCTTGGCTACGTCTCTACATCCCTCAACTATGAAATCATCTACTCATTTGAGTTCCCAAACTCAAAATCCTTAGAGCACACCAATCACCATATCCACTCTCAATTCTGTCGCCTGAATGTCTAATATTTCTCCATACACTATCACACCACGAGGAAATACCCCTACAATTTATAGGTGTTACAAGGCCGGATTTGAATACTCGCAGCCGAACAATAAGGAGAGGGCCACCCCCACCAATGAGGTATCCATACATCATCTACCTGATCAAACCACATCGAAACTGACCGTACTAAGCAATGGCATATCCACCCGGTCTCCATACCCCTAATAGGGACCACACATAACCAACACATGTGGTCCATAACAACAACATCACCCACAAGGACGAACACATGAACAGATGTAACTAAAGACTCACGGGGCATATCCGAAGAACGGCAAAAAAATATGATGAACATGTGAATATGAAGAACTGGAATCAAATAAAAACTTAAGCATCTCGTGACAGAATGAACAATACCTGGGATCACGACATTAAAAGCTATCACATCTGGCATGGCTGAAAGCGCATAAAATTAGACCTGATCACCACTAGATCGACCTCCCCCTCTAGGGCGACCCCCAACTGCCTGACCCCCACCTCTAGCTACCTAGGCGGGTGGTGCAACAATTGGGACTGAAGTCGCGGGCTGACTCCTCTGCTGATAAGTACCTCCTGTAAGACGGGGACAAAACCTCTTTATATGGCCCACATCTCCACACTCAAAGCATCCCCTCTTGGAAAATGGCACTGGGGACTGAAGGGAACTCCTAGCACCAGGATAACTACTAGAAGAATCAGGAACAGATGAACCCTGAACCAATGGTGCACAAGATGAACTCTGAGCTGGCAGAGCACTGAATGATGGGTGCCCCTGATGCGTACTATGAGGATCATGACCAGCTGATCCACCATGATATCCTGAGCGACCTAGTTGAGCATGCCTAAATGGACGGCCTCTGCCGTGCTAAAACTGTCCTCCTGAAGGAACTCCACCAAAACTACCAGATACTCGAGGCCTCTTGGCCTCCCTTTCATCTCGCTCCTGGAGACGAACTGACTCAATCTCTCGGGTGATATCCACAACCTCCTCAAAATTAGCATCCGACACCCTCTCTCTGGTCATAAGAATACGAAGCTGATATGGGAGACCATCTACGAATATTCTGATCCTATCTCTCTCTGTAGGGACCAACCAAATAGCATGTCGAGCAAGCTCGGAAAACCTCATCTCATACTGCGACACCGTCATATAACCCTGACGCAGCTGCTCAAACTGCCTGCACAGCTCCTCTCTGCGGGACTGTGGGACATACTTCTCTAAGAAGAAAATGGAAAACTGCTGCCAAGTAAGGGGCACTGCACCAACGGGCCTACGCCTCTGATAATCCTCCCACCAAGTAAATGCAACTCTTGATAACTAGAAGTTAGTAACAAGACCCCACTGGTCCCCAATATCCCTGTTGTATGAAGCATCTTCTGACATTTGTCTAAGAAACCCTGGCATCCTCGCCCTCAGTACTACTGGAAGTCGGAGTCTGAAGTCTACCAAACCTCACCAACCTGCACTGCTCGTCATCTAGCATGACGGGAATCACAAGATCCTGAACAGGTGCAACCGGCTGGGCTGGAGCTTCCCCCGGTGTCTGATGTCCCTGAGCAACCTGCTCGGGTGTACGGGCGGTAGGGGTCTAAGTGCCTCCCCCAGCCTGGGAAGTAGATGCGAATGTAGAAACAGCGACTGCCAGAGCAAGATTGGTGCATGCAGTCAAAATCTGGGCCAAGGTCTCCTGAAGACCTGGAATAACAATAGGCACAGCTGGTGCCTGAGCTGGTCCCACCAGAACATCTACGACCGGGACCTGATCTGGAATAACTGGAGGGTCCATAGGTACTACCCCAGTTGCTGCACAGGCTACACCGCTCCCTCTACCATGGCCTCGACCGGGGCCTCTCACAGGCCTAACTAGTGGTTGACCATCCTGACTGGTAGTACGAGTCCTCACCATCTGTGAGAGAATGAAACAACCAAAATTTAGTTACCAGAATCGACAGATTCGCATGACAAGAATTCAAGAATGTGAGATTTTCCTAAGGTTTCTGTAGCCTCTCGAAGATAAGTACATACGTCTCTGTACCGATCTGCAAGACTCTACTAAACCTTCTCATGGTTGGTGAGTCCTATGTAACCTAGGGCTCTGATACCAACTTGTCACGACCCGAAAACCTACCCAGCCGTGATGACACCTATCATGGTACTAGGCTAGCCAATTCACTATGCATAACATGACTTTTGTTTGATTCAATATCAACCAGTATTTCATAAATCTTTCCTTTTAGAATTTGAAAACACATAAAGGTAGGTAAAATATTTAAATACAGCCCCAAAACCCGGAGTCATCAGTCATGAACAACTAAAAAGGAAAATACAAAATCTGGTACTTGTCCCTTACTATAAACCAGTCCGAGAATAAACAAAATGACTAATAGGAAGGAGAGAGACAAGTTTGCGGACGCCGTGCATCTACCTTGCAATCTCCGAAGTGCTCCCAGAGAGTAAAGAGACTAAGTGCCTCTTTTCCACATATAAATAAACTTCCGGTTGAATTTTCCACATATTGAACCAAGTTAAGAGACTAAGTGACTCTTTTATCTCCACAATCACTCTGAACCCAAGTCAACCAACCCAACATAACACAAAAGAGATGGACCACGAAACAATGAAGAGAAATGGGGGAAACAGGCTAAACTCTAGGAACGACCGGTCTGGTCGTTACACTATTAAATCACGTTCGATTAACCTCAAATTTTGCATACAAGTAACATTCGATATTGCGGACCTACTCCAACTTCCGGAATCGGAATTCGACCCCGATATCAAAGTACACTTTGGTCAAACTTCTAAAAAAACTTCAAATTTCTAACTTCCACCAAATGACCCCGAAATGACCTACGGACCTCCAAATCCACTTACGGACTTACGCCCAAGTCCAAAATCATCATACAAACCTGTTGGAACCTTAAAATACCGATTCTGAGGTTGTTTACCCAAAAATCACACTCTAGTAAATTCCTCCAACTTAAGGATTCCGAAATTAGAATTTTCTTTCCAAATCAACTCCGAACTTCTCAAAATTCAATTCCGACCACGCGTAAAAGTTATAATATATTAAGTGAAGATACTTAAGACCTCAAACTGCTGAATGACATGCTAGAGCTAAAACGACCGATCGGGTCGTTACACAGTCGACATGGTCTTTGAAGTTGCACCTGAATTCCTGGTTGTTGCATCCTCTGCAGTTCCAAAGAAATATTCTCATTTTAGGTTCATTTGTTATTTGTGAGATCCCACCCAGAGCCAATGACATGCGCAGGTGTGCAATTAGTGGCTGATCCTCCCCGTTGGATGCCGGCAATGGAAAGTCTTCCTCTATCAGTATGGGAAGAATAAGTACTAGATATTTGTGGAGAATCAAGAAGGGGTAGGTACTGATATTCTGTGCTAGGCGAAGCAAATTTTTTGGAACTCTGATGAAGTATCATTTTTCTCTATTTTCATGAAGTGTTGTCGATAGCGATTCCCATATAGTGATGTGTTGCAACATTTGATCTAGAATGTTTGGTGCCTCACTCCTTGGTTGTTCAGTAGGTTGATTATGTTTTCCTCTGAATTCAAAGGGGACAATGGCGGTGCTGGTGTATCCACTATTACTACCTCCGGTGGTAGCTTTCCACTGTAATATCTAGTGTCGCTGGTAGCTCCAACTCCTCTGTGTCCGGTAATGAGGGTAAACAAGTGCTTGGTGGGGGTGTAGGAATTTGTTGTTCCTCTTGGGCTTCCATTTGGATCTGAACCTACATTACTGTTGCGCATGTGGTTGCTGGTAGGCCACCTCTATGTGGTGATGTCGTTAAGTTGCTTCTGTTAGGTGGTTTACCATGTCTAAAGCTGACATCTTCGTGGTTTGAAAGGTTTCCATGCGGGTTGCTGTGTTGGGTCCCCAATTCTGTAGTTGGTCGACTAGTTCTTGTGTGTTCTCTAGGAAGAACTGTGCATGTAGCTGTAATCCCACCACATCCAACCAAGGGGTCGGTGGTGGGTGATATAGTATAGGGAATGACATTACTGGGACTACTGTTGTTTGGAAATAGTAGTATGATTGGAAGTGATTATGTTGGTATGGAGGTTGTTGGTGGATCTCCTTCATATGTGGTGGGTATTAGTGGCGATAGCTTTGGTGGTGGCATTGCTGGTAGTGGCGATACATGTTGTTGTTGAGAAGAAATGGGAACTTGTGCTTGGGGAGGGAGTGATTAGGATGAGGTATAAATGCCGGTTTGAATGGGGGTGGGGATGTTGCTTGGGCATGTGGTTTGAGTGGTTTTTGTGGGTGGGTTGACTGATGGGAGGGGATTGTATGAGTGATGGATGTAGAGGGTCTTGGCAGTAGCGTCAGTGAGAGGGTGAGTGTGGGTAACGAGGAGGGAGTAGGGTTCGTAGGTTGATATGATTTCATGTAGGGTAGTTTTTTTTAGGGGTAATAGGGGTGTGTTCTTTTTTTAATGTAAACTTGTGGGATATTGTTGCGCATTGGGTATTAGTTTTTTGGTCCTTGAGTACTTTTGAATGTTCCTTTTTTGGTATTGTTGTTATTTTCTGCAGTCAGTGTCTTTGAGGCTGTAGTATAGGAGTTAGCATAAAAAGGTTACTTTTGTTTGTGGTAAAGGTGGTGGGCAAGTAGGTGTTTGGGCTGAAAATAGAAATAGGTTATTTGTTTGGTTTTGATTGTGGTCGGCAGAGGAAGGCGTTTGTGATGTGATTTTTGTGTCAGTTTTCTCTTTCTTCTATTTTGGTAGTTTATGTCCTAAGTCCAGTTGACTAAGGACTGCGGATTGATTTTTATGTGTAAATGTAGTTGACTCTTGATAAATTGTAGAGGTGGAAAAGGGGCAGGTACCTTTGTCCCCAAGTTTGGGTTTTTTGTAGATGAGGAGGTGGTTTTAGGTGTTGAGGTGGTAGGCATGATGTTGATGTTGATGTTGGTGTCATTTCCTAAATTAATTTCCTCTTTTCATTTTTTACTATCGCCAGTTGTTTCAGCGGGATTTGTTTTTTGACTTTCCCGCTCTTTTTTTCCTTTAATGTTATTTTTGTTTTATCCTTATTCGTTTCCTTTTCAAATTGTTCTTTTTCATTTTATTTAAATTTTGGGGGAGAAGTTGGGGTGGTGTACCTTTTGTTGGAGAATGACACCGTCTACCACGGTGCTTCGCTTTCCTAAGTCGTTGCAAAAGTTGTTGCCTTGTTTGGTCATTGATATATGTTGTGTCCCAGGCATCCGCAAGGTGTGCACAGTGGGTTGGTATCTTTGTAGTCAATATCCTGTAGATGTTTCCCAATCATGACATATATTGGTAGTGATTTCCTTAGTGGCTCCAGTATACCTAACCTTGCATACCGTCCCCTGGTTGTGTTAGTTGTACATCTATCGATCTTCAACACGTCTCCTATCATTTCGCCTATTTTTTCAGTATTTCAAGGTCATAGTATTGTATGGATTATTCTTGAAGTCATAACCAGATGGTGGAAAAATTAATGTGGTTTGCGTTTAGGTTAAATTTTGGTGTCCCTTTCCTGACTGTAAGGTACTGTGATCCAATAAATCGAGGTATGTGGTTGATGATTCTTAGGTAGTGGTCTGTGGAAGAGATATTTATAAGGTATTAATCATTGCCCAAGTCTATTAAATTAAGGGGTTAAGATGAGTTCCAGGTTTTTTGAATTTTGGTACGCAGTAAGTTGTACCCCATACGTTTCTCCAGTAGTTTAATAATTATGGACTGTTTCAAGGGTTCATAGAGTCTGGTTTTGTCCTCAACTGTGATGGGCATGAAATTTGGTGATTTGATGGATTATATTTTTCTTATTCTAGTGTAAGTTTACTAGAAAGTGTACAAGCAAAATCCATGGGAGTAAAAGTTTCATTGTTGGTTACCTTATCTCTATAGCTTGGTTCCATAAATGGTTTGTGTACACTCCGTGAAATGAGATCCTCTTCTTCCTTGGTTGTGGTGTTGTTTGTCATCATGACCTGCTTTTGGATTGCAGCGTCTTGGATGATGTTTTGTTAATTTCTTGCACCGATAGCATATATGGGTTGTTGTTGAATGACGTGAGTAGTGAAAGTAAGGACGAGATTTGCTTTGATTTTCGGTGGACTTTTGTTGTAAGTTGGTTGGTTCTCTCTCTAAAGGGTTTGAAATTTCAATATGCTTTTAATCATTTTTCTTTTGGTCTAGTTAAAAAAAAAAAATTCCTTGAAGGACCAAACATTTTTAGTTTGGTTATCACACATGTATTTATGCACCAAAAAATCTTATAAAGTGAATCGAATTAATTGAAAAATGGAACGAGTAATTCAAAACTGAGCGAACTAGCCAAACGCACACCCTAATTCGACCTCCGTGACTAGAGGTAAGTTTATATTAACGGCAGTGGCACCCGTAATCATCAAATCCTGGATTCACCTCTGAAAATGATCCATTAATAAACTTTGCACAACCTTTTTTGTTCGACATTTGACGCAATAGGACTTCTAGAGGCGCTTCTTACCAGTTGTTCGATCGACGCAAACACTATCTATAAAATAATGAATCTATTTCTTTGTTTGACATTTATATTACAGTAATATGGATCAGTCTTCCAGTTTGAAGCTTGAACTACCTAACGGAGGAAAATTTGCGCCAGGAAAAAATAAGTTATGGGCTAAATGCTATGTACTTAAAGTTTTCCCTGTAAATATTTTGCAATAAGAAGAAGAAGCTTATTCATGGTAAGACACTTTCGGGTAGAATATCCAATACTGGAAATATTATAAGACATGCCAATGGTGAGCCTTTCGGAGTTTCATTACACAAATATAAAATTAACAATGTGTTTACCCAAAAAAAAGGGATAACAATTAAATTTATAAGTGATTTTAAGGATATGTGATCTCACTTGGAACAAAATGAGAAAATACATAAATTGATGTTAGAAATTGATTGTAAATAAAAATAAAGAAAACCAAATGTAACGTGCGGCTTTGGCCCTCGAGCTAGGTTACCCTCTAACCAAACTGGTAGGCTATTTGGAAAATATGAATTGAGCAACATAGTATTGAAAGCTTAAGAAAAAATATAGCATATTGCCTTGAATAATGTTAATATGATGTCCTTACAAATGATTAAACCTCCTTTATATAGTAGAGGAGTTCTACTTATGGTACAATTCTAATTACAGTAAGAAATCCCATGATCGAATAATTAACCGGCCTCTTCTTGATACGTGCCGAGATTTCCATCGTGATCCTCGCCCGATCGAGGATATCCTGGCTTTCTGTTATTTGGCTCGGCATGTTTCCCTAAATCTTGCTCGATCTCTATCTTGCTTGGTCTCGATCTTGGCTGATCTCGATATCGATCGGTTCCTGAGTCACGAGCTTGGCAAACTAACTTCATGGGGTCGAACCTTGTCTCTCCACGCCCTGGTCTCGATTCATCATACGAAAAGGGAAAGCCCGATTTTGACCGTATACAGATAGTCCCCTCGTTTTTTGGAGAGTAATGAAAAGAAACAATTTGAGCCGTCGATCTTCATCTCGGTACATCATGATGTAAGCAGCAGAGGTAACTAAAAACTAAATGGCTAAAACTTCAAAAATAATTCTGCAAAAAGAAACTGCTTCCTCGTCCTAGCCGGTTGGCGAGGAACTAGCAGCGAAGCCACGCCCTGAAGAGTTCTTCCCCGGAGGGTGTGTCATCGATTCTGATTTCAAGGTCGAAAAGACCTCATTGTTTCCCGGGTCGATGCAAATTGGTATCGAGGTATATATGCTCGATACCCAATAATATTCTCTCCCATGTTAAAAAAGATTGCAATTGGGGTAAGAAACATGTGGTGGTGCCTGCTCCAAAAGAAGCAATCACCACCCACGTGGAAGGGTTCCTAAGTGTTTACACTTACCCCTTCACGTTGGTTCCCTTAAATCCAATTATCATAGACTTCTGCAAGAAATACGAGGTGACCCTAGGTCAAATTCACCCATCTTTCTGGAGGATAGTGATATTGCTTCATTTTTTCGTAAGCAAAATCGATGGGCTTCTATTCACCCTCGACCACCTCATACGCCTGTATAGCGCCCGACTCTATCGAGGAGGACTAATAAAGCTTCAACGTCGAGCCACTAGGGAACCTTTCTCGAGCATAGATGAGGACAAAGACTGGGGTTGGATAGGTCGTTTTGTTCTAGTGAATACCTCGGACTTAATCTCGGCTGAGAGTATGCCATTTCCTAAGAAATGGAATATGAACCGTAATTATAATTCCGTCCTTAATATATTTTTACTGCCTTCTCTTTTCACTATTTCTTACCAACATTTTACTTGATACAACCACTGTCTGGATGTCAGCTGCGGTTTCCCAACTCGAGAACTGGGTGAGGACCTTAGTATCGCATGCGCGATTTGTCAAAGGGTCGATGGGAGGCTAGCAGTCACGGTAAATTCTTTCTTCTTGACTTAATGATTTGACCATTGTTCGAATATTTTCCTGATCATACTCATTTTTCTTCTTTTGTAGGTCTCGGGAAGGATGTGATGGTGAGGCCCTCGTTTGGTGATGAAGAAATCCTTCCCCCACCATCTGTCTCGATGTCGCTGAAGGAGAAGAAGAGGAAAAGGGATTCAAATTCTTAAGGGTAAAAACCCAATAAGAAATTACCCCGCAAACCCAAGGGGAACATCATCCCACTAACCTTGGAGTCGGTCCAACGACTAAGGGATGAAGAAGAAGAAGAAGAAGAAGAAAAAGAAAAAGAAGATTAGGGGCCGGTGTCACGTGTGCGAGCTGACACCGAGATTCGAGGAACTACTTAGCCGGTTAAAGTTGAAATCGCTATTCCTCGACTCGATGAGATGGAGGGGAAAGCCTCGGCCTAAGTCCCCGGGCTAGCAAGAGCTGAGGACGCTTCACCTCGAGGTGAGAAGGCTACCGAGGAGACAGTTGATGCTGGTATAGAAACCATGCTCGAGGCCCCCCGAGATGAAGGCCGTGTTTCTATAGATTTACTTGGGGTGATAGACATCGTAGATTCCCCTTCTTTTCCTTCATTCACTGAGTCGATGATACATGAAGCTCAGGCGGTGGAGACTTGCCACGAAGAAAGGGTCCATGGAGCAGAAGACCCTTTCCGTGGTTATTTTGTTGGAGAGGAAGATGTCACCGGTTTGAGTGGCTTGGAGGTACCGAGGAAGAGCTCGAGTGAGCATTCCTCGAGCTTTAAACTGACCAGTCAGTTTTCGGCCCCCAGTGCCGATCCCGAGCGTAAGTGATCAATTGTCATCTCGGTCCCGAAGGATGCTCGGGTTCTTTCTTCCCTCGTAGGAGTGGTTAGCTATCTCTGATGCTTGCTCACATAATAAGACCAAGCCAATATGGATGAGGTGTAAGCACCCTGTCTTTTCAACGAAGCCCAACAATCTCTAAACCGGGTAATCCTAGATTTCCTTTTCGATGTCAATTTTTATACTTATACTTTTCTTCCTTAATATAACTCCATTTTCTATGTTTGTAGGCTTCGGTGCTTCGTCATGAGGCTTTCTTCCGATCCCGAGGGGAGCTGATCCAGTACGATGTCCAGATCCGAGGGCTTACTTAGGAAAATGATGCCTTCAAGCTTCTCTATGAACAAAGAGAAGGGGAAGCTAAAGGGCTATGTGCTGAGCTAGAAGTGGCTCAGAAAGAACACGCCAAACTAGACGAGAAGGTAAGAAGAATCTTCTAAGTTATTGACGTTGACTCGGGCATGGTGGCTAATAGTTCGAACCCGCAGGTCCAACAAAATCTCGATGTGATTGGGAAACTTCGTGAGGAATTAGATGTAGTGAAAGTTGAGGCCGAAGAATGGAAGAAGAATATGGATCGCCTTACCTCAGAAAAGGAGACTGCCCAAGCCCAACTGGCCTCGGCTAAAATCCAACTCTGAAGCATGAAAGAGAAAAACTTGGTGCAAGCCAAGAAAATCGAGGAGCTCCAGTCTTAGTTGGGTTCAACAATTGTCGATCGGGAGAAGCTGGTCTCAGAGCTCGAAGCGGCCAAATCGGAGGTCAAAGCGACCAAGGCCAATGCTGATGCAGTGGTGGCTATTTACCGGGCCGATGGCGAAGCTGAGGTCCGAGAAAAGGAGGTCGCCGAGGCTCCTCATGTTTGACAAAATTGGGTCGCCGAGCCCGCCAAATACTTGTCTCAAAGGGAGACTCTTGATGAGACATGGTTGGGGCTTTGATCTTACAGCCGAATCGAGAGCGCTAAGGAGCTCGAAGTTGAAGCTAGGGAGTTAGCTTTCCTTGATGACGACAATTCCGAGAGCTTGAGCAAATCCGAAAGTGGAGAAGGTATGACTTCCTCATTGTCCTTCTGTCTTACCTTGAAAAGGTATGACTTCCTTGTTGCAACCTTAATGGCCCCGGTTTGTGCCTTTACGAAAAAATCCGCAAACATAGCAAACGAGTCAATAGAACTAGACGAAAAATTATGATACCATATCATAGAACCCTCTGATAGAGTCTCCCTAAATTTTTCCAGCAAGACGGATTCGATCTCGTCATCTTCCAAGTCATTTTCTTTGACATCACACATGTAGTAGGTGACGTGTTCGTTTGGATCAGTCTTCCCATTGTACTTAGAAATCTCGGGCATACAGAACTTCTTGGGGATCGGCTTTGGAGCCGCACTTAGGGAAAAAGGTTTTTGTACAAACGTTTTGGAATCTAGCCCTTTCAATATCAGGGGTGCCCTCGAGATTTGGTCGACCCTGGAGTTATAGGTTTTCACCTTCTTATCGTTTTCCTCGATCTTCTTTTCCGCTATCTTGATTTGCTTTGTCAGTTCTTCGAGCATCTTCATGATAGCAAGATTGGTCTCTGATTCCTTCTCATTCGATTTCCTCGAAGATGATTCGACCCTGTGTACTACTTCCTGGGATGGATCGAGTTCGACCTTGCTCGGTATGTGGTTCTGATTTTGGAGCTAGGCTATTGCTGCCTATTAAGCCTGCATCATTTCGAAGATCATCCGCAGGTTGATCCCGCCATCATCACCACCATGTGCATTTTGAGTAGCTGATCGGGTACCCACACAAACGCTGCTTTCGGGATCGAAGACCAAATTTCCATTGATGGCTACATGTGAGCTGACGTCAATTGGATCTGCAGCCAGAATTCCATTGAAGCCAGCAAGAGGTACAACGTTTCCTGGCGCAATGTTCTCATTTTCGCCGTGGTGGCTGAGATCATTGTCAATGTGTTGAGGTGTTGGCCGATAGTTTGACATTTTTTCATCATGTAATCAAAGATATTTCAAAGAACAAGTGTAAAATAGTGTGTGTTACGAAAGTTTGTACAACACAACCACTATTATCCTTAGCCCCACGGTGGGCGCCAAACTATTTACCCAAAAAATGGATAACAATTAAATTTATAAGTGGTTTTAAGGATATGCGACTTCACTTGGCACAGAATTAGAAAATACGTAAATTGATGTTAGAAATTGACTGTAAATAAAAATAAAGAAAACCAAATGTAACATGAAGCTTTGCCCTCGAGCTAGGTCGCCCTTGAACCAAACTGGTATGCTATTGAAAAATATGAACTGAGCAACAGAGTATTGAAAGGTTAAGAGAAAAATATAGTATATTGCTTTGAATAGTGTTAATCCGATGTCTTTACAAATGATTAAACCGTCTTTCTATACTAGAGGAGTTCTACTTATGGTACAATTCTAATTACAGTAAGAAATCCTATGATCGGCTAATTAACCGGCCTCTTCTTGATAGTGCCGAGATTTTCGCCATGAATCTCGCCCGATCGCGGATATCTTGGCTTTCCGTTATTTGGCTCAGCAGGTTTCCCTCGATCTTGCTCGATCTCTATCCCGCTTGGTCTCGATCTTGGCTGATCTCGATCTCGATCGATCCCTGAGTCACGAGCTTGGCAAACTAACTTCATGGGGTTGAACCTTGGCCTGCCACGCCTCGGTCTCGATTGATCATACGAAAAGTGCAAGCCCAATTTTGACCGTACACAATATCAAAATAGTTAGAGAACGACTGCATTATATGACCAATGTCTCAATATTAATTGTTTCTTTCAGCAAAGACAAATTCAGAATTTTAATTTGATAAGTACAATCTTTACACGTTCAGGGACCAAATATGAAACCGAACACAAATTTGAGTTATTTTAAAAAAACTAACATTGACCAGGAATTTGAGTAAAGTTAACTTTAGTGCCTCGTCAAGACCACACGGGTAATTCTCACGACGCACAAATTTGATTTCCAAATGAAAGATATATAATTAGTTTTATTTATTTTTAAGTATCCGGTATTTGATACTTACTGGATCAACTAATTCGAATTCATAGCAAATAGACTCATTATAGAGGGTAAAACGTTCATTACATATTAAGAAATTTTTCGTTCTAACAGCTCAAGTCTGAAACCTATGATTAATTGGGAAAGATCTCAAACTGCGCCCTCCACCACACCCCGGGTGGTAGATAAAGTAGTGTATATTCTTCTGTTTGTTACTGTTAGGTGGGTGAAGAGTGCTAATATGAAATCATTGTCACTCTTATGACCAAAGGGAAAACGAAGAGGTACAATATACTCAGCCTTTTTGTAGAGTGAAGCTCTCTACAATTTCTTTTTAAATAAAAATAAAAAAATTTCAAAATTGTTTCTCCAATCTTTGTTCTCGTTTGTGAAATAAAACTCCATGTTCTCTGTATTCATAATTAAGGCATCATTTATTACCATTAAGATTAAATTGTTTGAATTTGAATGCGCACTGAATAATAAGATGTTATTTCTAGATCTGAGCATTGAATATATCTGATCAAATAATGCATTCATATAGAAATAAACCACTTTTCCTTAAAAATTAGGGGGTGACAAAGAGAGACGATAATATATAGAGGCTAAGAAACCAAAAGCAAAAGATGGAGTTGTCAAACTTTATTAGGAGCATAAATCAATACATATGGAGTATTCAATGTAACACACACACACACACACACATATATATATTATTTTCTAGCTTCTATTCAGTACTTCGCTTTTGGAAAACAAGAAGCATAAGATTAACATTTATTTCTAGGTGCAATATTTTGTTAAATTTATGTTAACTTCACATGTCGATTAGGACAAACATAAAATATTTCTTACAGAAATGAAAAAAAGTTAGGTAAATAATTATACCTTCTCTAAATTTGAAACAACGTTCAATTGAACAAGTAAGATTACAGTTCAATTCTTCAGGAGAAACGAAAAAAATGACAATAAAATGATCCACACATTCTTTCACGCAAGTGACAGCGCCTGTGCAACCTATTCCCTCCTCACCAATATTAGCTTCTAATATTTGCTAAAAAAGTCACAATGAGGAAAGCTGCAACTAGAAACTTTGCCAAGTTCATGATTTTGTAATATAATGACGCACTTCATCTTCTTAATTGAATATATTTGTTTTACTTGTTTGTCTAGGATGTTTTATGTTTATTGAAAGCAAAGTAATTTTATTTAAAATAAGGTCTTTCCGTCAATATTTTAAGACAAAGTACACTATTAGGAATAGGGAGATGACCAAATAGACGATAAGGGAGAGTGAAAATCCAAAAGATAGAGTGATCAAAAATAATTTTCTCCGAGCATAAATCAATATAATTGGAGTAATCAATATAGCATATTTGTTCTAGTCTCTTTCATTACTTGCTTTTCCAAAGCAAGAAGCATAAAGATACATGTCTCTCTCTAGCTAGTTAGTTGCAATATCTTGTTGAACATTCTTCCAAACAGCTTCCCATCAACTTCGAATCTACAAATAATTGTTCAAAATGAATGTCACAAATTACTTTATATAAACTTCATGACATGTCAGCAAACATAGAGAATTGTTGAAATATTAAAGAAAGTTAAGGAAAGAATTATACCTTCTTTAAACTTGGAGCAACGTTCAATTGAACAAGTAAAATTACAGTTCAATACTTCGGGAGAAACGAGAAGTTGACATTGTTTCAGACAATCGTCAAGGCAATGAGGAGTTTTACTTAGGACACATGCAAGTATACATTTTGCTTTACAAGATATTCCATCATCGCTAACAACTTCGCTATTTGTGACTTCAGCATTTGTTAAAATAGACACAATGAGGAAAACTGCAACTAGAACTTTCGCGAAGTTCATGATTTATAATATGATGCACTTCCTGATCTCCTTGATTGAATATTTCTTTTAATTTTGGGACTTTGATGTTTGATGAAAGCAAAGTAGTGCTATTTATAGTAAGAGATCTATGTCAAATTTAAGATAAATTATACTATAATCCGAACAAATGGATAAGATTACACCTAAATAAATTATTGGGTCAGGCCTTTCATGTTTTCTCAAGATGTGTACAGCCTGTATTATAGCTGTATCATTCCTTTCCCAGAAAATACTTACATGCACTTCGTGTTTATACTAAAACGAATAATTTAACTCTAATAGTTAAAAATTAAAGTAATATAATAATACATATACTTAACCATGAATTAATTATAGTTGTGTATAAAGACACATATGAAATTTATTGATTTAGTATAAATATCGAGTGCGGGTATTTTTTGCGATGGGCTGCTTTGCGGCATTCCTAATTCTTCTGTAAAGTTTCGAGAGAGTATGTGTTATTAGAGCAACTAAATTAATTTAATTGGTATATTTTATCGCATATATCAGCTGGGATGGGAGTCTTTAAGTCTTCAAATTCAAATAAACTAGATTTCAAGTTTTAATTTATTCTTATATTAACATCTAGGTTGATAATAATTTGCTAATTTTCCATTAAGTAACTTTTTTTTCTAAAGATAGATAGTGTGAATACCTAATTTTTGCATGCTTTTAATTCTCCTAGAAATACTAGTATTTGGATGATTTTTAGTTGTTTGTGCGTTTTTTATTTGCATTTCTTTATTAAAAATACCAAAAATATTTTTTACCTATTATTTGTATATTTTTGTTTTGTATCTTTAAATTATATATACCAAAAAGATTTTCTTTCTACATGTATAATTTCTTCAGGATTAAATAATATCCTAGTATAATTAGGGGTTTGAGGGATTGGATTAATACCTATTTCAAATAGTTATGCACAAATCAGGCCCAATTTTAGAGCCCAATTCAGCCATACCCGGCTCATTAGGTGGCTGGCCAAGAAAGAGCTCAAAACAACGTAGTTTTCAATTAAAACTACGTCGTTTTTCTTAATGAATCAGGGATCAAATCTCAGATGTCACGACCCCAAATCCTAACCGGCCGTGATGGCGCCTATCGTGGAACTAGGCTAGTCGACTACCGCGTGTTCACAATTTCTTTTGAAAATCCCATTTAACTTTCAAGCAATTCATAACAATATACAGAAAATTTCTTAATATAATAGGCAAATTTTATACAGTACTACCATCCCCAAAATCCGGAGCCAACATGTCATGAGCATCTAGTGAAATAATCCAAAATAAACTATTATAATACAAAACTCCGAATCAAAGCTAAATACAACAGGAAGGGAAAACGGAGATGCTGCGAACGCTGAACAACTACCTCTATATCCCACGGTCCGGCTCCGCTGCAATATATAAAAGCTAACGCTCGATATCTGCACACAGAGGTGCAGGAAGTAATGTGAGTACGCCAACTCAGTAGTAATGGAAATAAATTAAGTCTAAGCAACAAGGAATCACATGAAAATTAATGCCATCAAGTCACAATATACACAATCTTACTTTCCAATAGTATAACATATATATACAAACCATCATGTCTTAAAATCAACTTCATAAAAGTCCTTTACAGAATGCACATTTGTAAGAACTTTAAAACAAAGGTTTGGTATGCAAATGAATGTAGTAAAATCATAAGTAGCCCCTCGGACAAAAACATGTTTCATAATCAGCCCCTCGGGCATGCCTCACAATGCCTTAGCACCTCACAATCACTCAGCACCTCACAATCACTCATGCATCCCAACCACTCATCACTCACACTCGGTGCGCTCACTGAGGGTGTGTACAGACTCCGGAGGGGCTCCTTCAGCCCAAGCGCTAATATCACTCAGCACCTCACCATCACTCCTGGCCCTCGGCCACACTCAGCAGAACAACTCGAAAGGCCCCTCGTGCGAATTAGTAAAATAGGGTACTCGACCCAAAACATCAGTTTAAATATCAAAGTGGTGTAAATCATGCTGAGTTTCGAAAACAGTATGCACAATGATGCTGAGTGAAATCATCAACAAATAGTGATAAAAACAACAGTAAAAAACCCTCAAGGGGTCTAAACAGATCGGCACGAGGCCCCAAACACGGCGTATATCCCAAATATTTCAACAATCTTTAGAACATGATTTAACATAAGGTTTTGAGTAAATACGCAACTCATTAGTTGTCATGGAGAGGACCTAGTCCAATCCAAAAATCAGTATGCGCCACATACCCGTCATCCAACATGTGCGCCTTTCTAAAATCAGTGAGAAATAAGTAGTCTTGGGTTCCATACCCTCAGGACAAGATTTATAACCATTACTTACCTCTACCGGGACAAAACACTAATCCGCGATGCTCTTGCCCCTCAAATTGCCTCCCGATTGCTCCGAATCTAGCCAAAACCTGTTCAACATCATTAATATATACTCAAGGAACACAACCCAATCGAAAATTATTAATTTATACAAAAATCTCGAAATTCGGCCAAACCCAAGCCCCGGGACCACGTCTCGGAATCCGATAAAATTTACATCATAAGAACCCTTATCCTCCCACGAGACCGTACATACCAAGAACATCAAAATCGGGCCATAATTGCCCACTATAATTGCCCAAAGAAATTCCCAACTCCTTCCTCCCATTTTTCCAACTTTTCTTACTTTAATCCTCCAAATACAAGCCTAATCCGAATTAAAATAGCATAGAAACAATGATAATAACCCGAGAACTTACCTTCACGAAGAATCACGAATCCCCTCTCCAATCTGCCTTCAAAAGAGTTCCTTTCGCATGCAAAAATTGTGAAATGAAATGAATTTCATGGAGGCCCTTTATATACTGTTCTGCCAGTCATTTCCGCACCTGCGGACCCGCACATGCAGTCTTAGGTGCGCTCCTGCGGAATTTCACTTACCCGACCAAATTCTGCACCTGCGAAGACATCGCACCTGCGGAAAAATCCCCAGGCTAGCCTTTTCGCACTTGCGCTCCTCCCATCGCACCTGCGACATTGCACCTGCGGCTTCCCGACCGCAGGTGCGGTCAACACCAGAACTTTCACACCAGCAGCTATTGCTGTAAATTCCCAAGTCCAAAAACCCCGCCAACCATCCGAAATCAATCCCGAGCCCCTCGGGGTCCCAACCAAACATACCAACACACCCCATAGCATTATTCCAACTTAGTCGAGATTCGAATCACTAAAAACCACACAAAAATACCAAATTTACATCAAATTCAAGCCTATGAACTTTGAAACTCCCAAATTTTGCCAACTACGCCGAAACCAACCAAAACATCTCTGATTGACCTGAAATTTTGCAGACACATCCAATATGACATTTCGAACCTGCTCCAACTTCCGGAATTCCATTCCGACCTCGATAGCCTATTTTCCACTGCCGACCGGAAATAGCCAAAAACTAACTTTCGTCAATTCAATCCTAATTCTACACCTGACATCACAAAAATATTCTGAACACACTCCTAAGTCCCAAATCACCTAACGAAGCTATCTGAGCCATAAAATCCGCATTCCAAGGTTGTTTACCAATAAGTCAACTCTCAGTTGACTTCCTCAACCATTAGGCTACCTTGAGAGACTAATTGCCTCAATGCTCACCATGACCACTCTGAACCCGAACCAACCGACCCAACACACATAAATGAAGCCGAAACGGGGGAAACATGGCTAAATTCTCGGAACGGCCGGCCGGGTCGTTACATCCTCCCCCACCTAAGCATACATTCATCCTCGAACGTGCCAAGAGTTGTTCTCCAACACTATCAAACTGTTATGCATCTTACCATGCACATACCCGGGGGTGATCCCACGTCACCCTATCCCATATAGGTCCAATAACATAATACCGCTGAAATTTCGAAATCCAAATCCTGGCCCATAAACCTTAGAACCAAATTCCCACTTCTGAAATGATATATAAGATCAAAATTTCAATAACTATAAACTGAACAAGCCTGAACATGCTGAATCAAGCCATATACGTACCCCAAATGAAATCACATAAAACACCGTGTGACCCAACTCTCATAGCAATAACCCTTAACCTCAACAACTGCTCAGAACAACCTAATACCGATACACCACCTCTTATCAAGAAATGCCTCGCATTAACACTTCCATACACTGCCGAAATGAAAGAAGCACACAGAACTAACAACCATTCGTCCGATCAGCCAGACATGAAACTCTCCCTTCCCAAACAACAATTATAGCAGATTCCTAAGTCGACTCCCGATATATGTCCTTCCAACTATGCTGTAGAAAATTCCGAAAATATTCATTCTAGGTCCAATGACCTCCTCTCATCCATCACAACTACCCTGAAGACATGACACCTTGATACAATTCGAAGCCAAAACCTGTGCAACTCGTGTACTTATCAGCAACTCCCCAATGAAATCAAATTATATAAAAGATCCACACAAGAGGACTATCCTTCCATTAACAATTACCATCACCATATCATACTAACAGCCTGGCACACACCGTAAAAATCAAAAACACATGAATCCGATACCAAAGGTCATACCCCTACATAACTCCCGCTACACAGTGTGATCGCATCCAACCGCTGGTCCACTTGGAATATTTGAAGACACCTTGCCCAAAAATCAATAACCATTCAGAATTCGACATCAAGTACTCAAGGTGCATTGCCATAACCACGGGGGAAAACAGACGATACCATGCCACTCGAAATAGAAGGTATATAACCAACACGCCTCAATCCCGCAACACCTAATTACTTACCTTACTCAAATCTAGCTATAAAGTCCAATTAGAACCGCACCATATGTGCATATAACCAATAATCACCACTCCTCGCAACACCGAAGGGTAACTCATAGATCACTCCAGAAGATGAAAAAACTCAATCACAATCCAATAGTGCATTTCTCAATATTAGAAACTCAAAGCCAACAATTCCGACTCGGTGCAGAAAACGCACCCATATTAGCCTACCAGTGATCCTAAATTAACTCTGATCACCCGCAACAGGTAAATAACTTACCGAAAATTTCATAATGACAGAAGCATGGTACATACTAACATCCGACTAGCTCAGCTCGCCTCTTCACAGTTTACTTCCACAAAATATCCTGTTTATGAGAACTCTCAGTCTCGCAATCCATGAAACGTACGGATTACCATATCTAATCACAACTCCACCGCTCGAATACATAACACATCCCAAATACTCATACATTCCACGAGGATACTCTTATCATCCTTCCGTTTACCAAGAGACCTTTAATATCAACAATCGATCCAACAATAGGGCACCGCGATACCAATGAGGTACCCTTAACTCAAATACATTGCTCTTTCTGAAATATATACCCTCATTGGGTCGCACCAATTGGTGATATCATCTACCTATGCTGCCAAAGAATTTATGACCTTCCTTCCAGAACCAAACTGTGACCTCACATATGCAAATCTCAACTCCACCCAACATACCGCACACGCCATGCCAACCTAGGAAAAACACGGGAACTCCATGGTCCCTTCTTATCCACAAGCAACTACGTACCCAACTAGACAAGAACTTCCATTGGATCCCCTTTAGAAACAAACTCACTACACGCCACAAGAAAATATGCACCCTTAACCGCGATAGAAACCATCAGAAACTATCCGAAATCCCATTTGCACAACACCAACCCATCAGGACTGAACTCTTCTAACTCAACCAAACTACGCAGACCACCAAAAATCCAAGACATTGCTAGGAAACATCCGAAAAACCCGTCACCTGACGAACACCCAAAGAATTAATCGTATCCCTTACCATGCCGATCCGACCTATCACCAGGTCGCCCCATTTACCCTAGTTTCTTCTGAATTACCTTCAAATTGATACTTCTTCCTGCCGTAATACCACAAATTTGCAACCCAGACTCACCACACGCGACCCAAGCATATAACCATAGCGCCTAAGGCTCATAAGCCGCCGAATACTCTCTCTCAATTATCCCCAAAAGTACCACATTCAAATTACTTAACTTGAAGGGACTTCCTGCGAATCCTAAGCCATTACCTTCACCTTCCTAATACCGATATGTAGAATACCACAAGTCTTGACATCCTCTAACATAAATCTCAATCACACTGACCAATAGACATAATCGACCTAACCCGTTTGCACACTAACATATTAGGAAAGTAATCCACTCACTTGAAATCACAAGCAAATCCATACGATGCACACACTACACCTTTTTACAATTTCCGCTAAATCATTCAATAGAACCCAAATTTCCCAACAAAGCACACTACAACCTATATCGAAGAAATTTCCCTTACTCGTGACATTCCCAGACCCCATGCCTGCAGGTCATAACTGGTTTACCAATATACCTCGAACTGAAACCAATACCACACATAATCATGTAATCAACTTATCAATAACGAACTCCCCCACTTGGCTCAAAGCCAAGGATCAAGACAACCAAGACTATTCCCACACATTATCACTACCACCATGATGTGGTGGGATTCAACTAAATCCTTCATAGGCTTATATGACCCAAACCATCTAACACTCAAGTCAATTGCCAATCTCGCATCCACCATTGCAATAGTCATGCCAACTTCCACAAGCGATTTAAACTCCAATTACAACATATCTTTTACTGGTAGAAGAGAACTTATTACGGAACTACATAGGGACCACACGCCCTGGGATAACCCGCAGGAGATACACCTGCTCACTTAACCTCAATTATTATCTCTCCATACCCTTCTGAAGACCAGAACTAACATGCAATCACTACAACTTCCTGTATCTGAACACAACAACGCCTACCCTCGAGGCATCACAATACGCGATAAAACCTGAAGTCGATGGCAGAACTAATACTGGAGCGGCGGTCACATAAATCTCGAGCTTCTGGAAGCTCTACCCACACATGACTGACCACATGGATACCCTCACTGGACACCACGTGTCCCAAGAATGCTACTGAACTGAGCCAAACTTCATACTTGGAGAATTGCATAGAGCCTTTCCTCCATGAATCCTTATAATGCCATCCTCAGATACTGAGTATGCTACTCCCGGCTACGCGAATATGCCAGGACACCATCAATGAATATAATAACAAGGAGCTCTAATACGGCTGGAATACACCATCAATCAAATACATGAACATTACTGGGGCAATTGATCAACTCAAAAGACATCACCAAGAACTCATAACCCAACAAAAAAATCCGCTTCACTCCACACCTACACAACATGAGAGGTATTCTGACATATTCACAACTCAAGGTCACATACCAAATCGAGATAGAAATCAAACACTCAATAAATCTTACAACATTTCCGGTGAACCCTTTCGACACATTTCACAGTCTGAACACATCTAACCATCAATTCACCCCCACCACATAGGCATCTAGTACCAATTCTCATCAATAAAAAAACGAACGGACATACAAGTCCCCAGTTACATGTGCTCACACAGAAAAAAATCTCGGCAATCAAGCCACAGAATAAATCCGGCCTCAAGTCCTCCAGACCGGCCCATTACCAACATGCCAAAATCACATCTCATCCATGGAAGCCACAAGCCGTCGATGCACAATTGATACCAAGCACCCCTCGAGCGCGTTCGAATACATGAAAAAACTTCAAGAGTTACGCTCTTGGCTGAATACAACGGATTCGCACGACAAGAATTTTAAAAACGTGAGATTTTCCTAAGGGTTCTGCAGCCTCTCGAAGATAAGTACAGACGTCTCCGTACCGATCCATAAGACTGGTGAGTCCTATGTAACCTAGTGCTCTGATACCAAGCTGTCACGGCCCCAAATCCAAACCGATCGTGATGGCGCCTATCGTGGAACTAGGCTAGCCGACTAACGCGTGTTCAGAATTTCTTTTGAAAATCCCATTAAAGTTTCAACAATTCATAACAATATACAGAAAATTTCTTAATATAATAGGCAAATTTTATACAGTACTACCATCCCCAAAACCCGGAGCCAACATGTCATGAGCATCTAGTGAAATAATCTAAAATAAACTATTATAATACAAAACTCTGAGTCAAAGCTAAATACAATAGGAAGGTAAAACGGAGATGCTGCGAACGTTGAATAGCTACCTCTATATCCCACGATCCGGCTCCGCTGCAATATATAAAAGCTAACGCTCGATATCTGCACACAGAGGTGCAGGGAGTAATGTCTGTACGCCAACTCAGTAGTAATGGAAATAAATCAAGTCTAAGTAGCAAGGAATCACATGAAAATCAATGCCATCAAGTCAAAATATACACAGCCTTACTTTCCAATAGTATAACATAGATATACAAACCATCATGTCTTAAAATCAACTTCATAAAAGTCCTTTAAAGAATGCACATTTGTAAGAACTTTAAAACAAAGGTTTAGTATGCAAATGAATGTAGTAAAATCATAAGTAGCCCCTCGGGTTAAAACAGGTTTCATAATCAGCCCCTCGGGCATGCCTCACAATCCCTCAGCACCTCACAATCACTCAGTACCTCACAATCACTCATGCCTCCCAATCACTCATCACTCGCACTAGGTGCGCTCACTGGGGGTGTGTACAGACTCCGGAGGGGCTCCTTCAGCCCATGCGCTAATATCACTCAGCACCTCACCATCACTCTTGGCCCTTGGCGACACTCAGCACCTCACCATCACTCTTGGCCCTCATCCACACTCAGCAGAACCACTCGAAAGGCCCCTCGGACATATTAGTAAAACAGGGTACTCGACCCAAAACATCAGTTTAAATCTCAAAGTGGTGTAAATCATGCTGAGTTTCGAAAATAGTATGCACAATGATGCTGAGTGAAATCATCAACAAATAGCGAGGAAAACAGCAGTAAAAAGCCCCCAAGGGGTCTAAACATATCGGCACAAGGCCCCAAACACGGCGTATAGCCCAAATATTTCAACAATCTTTAGAACATGATTTAACATAAGGTTTTGAGTAAATATGAAACTCATTAGTTGCCGTGGAGTGGACATAGTCCAATCCAAAAATCAGTATACGCCACATACCCGTCATCCGACATGTGCGCCTTTCTAAAATCAGTAAGAAATACGAGAGGAAGAACAAATGCACAAATTCTTCGTCCGAGCACAAGACCCACAGTATTATGAGAGCCTAATGGTGATTGAAAACCACAAATTCTCTGACATCATAAAGTTGGGTGAGAGAATTGAAGAAGGTATCAAAAGTGGAATGGTCACTAACTTTGAGGCACTACAGGCCACCAATAAAGCCTTGCAGTCTGGTGGTATATCCAAGAAGAAAGATGCAGGAACGATAATGGTTGCACATGGACCAAAATCCCCGTTGCTATACAGAACTTCCCCACTCACCTATCAAGCACCCTCGCCACTTATCAGTCAGCACCTCCATCAACATATCATCCTACTTCCCCATGATATTCCCAACCATCTCATGTTTATCATACCTACAACTCTCAGCCATCTCACTTCCAATCACCCCTTGCTCGCCAAAATTTCCCGAGACCTCGACCCAACTTTGATCGTAGACCTCCTAAACAATACACTGCCATTGATGAACCTATCGACCAACTATATGAAAGATTAAAAGTTGCTGGTTATGTCACTCTTATCCCTGCTATAACCCCTGAAAATCCATCCCAATGGGTCAATCCAAACAAGACATGTGCATACCATTTCGGCATGAAGGGGAATGCAATTGATGAATGTCGCTGACTGAAGGATAAGATCCAGTCTATGATTGATAACAAGGTCATCCAGGCAAAAGAAGTTGCTCCCAATGTTCGCAATAATCCGCTTCCGGACCATATGGGTGTCAACATGATAAATATAGAAGAAGATTGGGACCCAGAGGGGTCGATCGGGTTAATCGTAGAAGGTGACGACCAAAATAAGCCAGCAGTCACTCTTAATGCCATCATAGTCCAGATTTATCCATTCGAAGACATCGAGGTAACTGCGTCACTCCCATTCAAGTTTGAAACAACACCACCTGCAAACACACATTTGTCGTTCGAGGTTGAAGTTATGCCGCCTGCTAAGGAACCCATTCCATTTGAAGTGAAAATAGCTGCACCAATCACAGTGACAGTGTCAACCGCGCCACCTTTCAACAACAAGGACGTACATTAGGATTACACGGCTGAAGCAAGAAGGAAAGGTAAATTCAAGATAGAGGAAGCTGGTGTTGCACAGGGGATGACAAGGAACGGAAGGGTCTATACACCTGAACACTTGGTAGAGTCTAGCAAGAATGCTTCCGACAGGCCACCCGTCATTGAGACAGGACCAAGTGATCTTTGGAGAAAGGTGCAGGCCAGGGAATACTCAGTCATCGATTAGATGAACAAAACTCCAGCCCAAATATCCATTCTGTCATTGCTGCAGAATTCAGAGACACACCAAAATTCTTTGATGAAACTGCTAAATGAAGCATATGTGCCAAATAACATAACTAGTGGAGAAATGGCCAATATGGTAGGTCAAGTACTGGAGAGTCACAAGATCACAAGACCATCCCATTGATCGAAGGTAGAAGAAGACTGGGTGGAGAAACCTACCACCACATGGAACGGGTTAATGTAGTGGATAAACACAAATGGGGGACAATAAGATTGAAAGCATACTGAACTAGAGTGGATACGAGCCTGGCAAAGGACTCGGGAAAAATCTTCAGGGGATTCCCAAACCAATACAGTTGAAGCACCATGGCACCACTTTTGGGCTGGGATACAAATATACTTGGCAGGAGTACGAAGACTGTTCGTCACCATAGCGCAGTCCCTACTATCCATTGGAACAGCCTATACCACATTTGGAGCAGACTTTCCGGAAAGCTGATATCATATGGGGGTCAGAAGAAGAAGAAACTCTAGCAGCTTTGAAAGATCTATTCCTGGAAGATGGTGACATGGACTGTTGTGTTATTGTTGAGGAGGAGGAGGAGAAGGAAGGCCCTACCATCCAAGCTGTGAGTAAGAGATCATTCCTCAAGAATTGGACTGTCAGACCATCCAGGGCCCGACGAGTCTCAGGGTAGCAAGGCTTAACAAGCATTGTTTATTTCATTTTTGCTAATGATTTCCTTTTCGCCTTTTCCATTTTTCGCATTTTTCAATAAAATCTCCAATGTTCCAAAAACACCCAAAAATCACTTTTATGTTTCAATGAATCTGTATTCATTTATTATCATTTTCTCTCATTATTTTATCTTACAGCATTACTATTTCCCGTCTTGATTAACCAATGACTGTGACATGCAATAAGACAACGCAACAAAAGGATAGTGATTCAGAGGAAGAAGATACCATACTCGATGAAATTATCAGAGAAGTTGAGGATTTTGAAAATATACCTAAGTCCAAGTTGGATGAAACTGAGATAGTCAACCTAGGAGATTCAGAAACTGTCAAAGAAACTCGCATCAGCATTCATCTATCACCATCAGAGAAAGTGGAACACACACAATTCTTGAAAGAGTATGAATACATATTTGCATGGTCGTACGATGACATGACTAGTCTAAGTACATCCATTGTGGCTCACAAGTTACCAATCGAGTGCCCGCCGGTAAAGCAGAAGCTCAGAAAATTCAAGCCTGATATGAGCCTCAAAATCGAAGAGGAAGTTACCAAGAAAATCAACGCCAAGGTTCTCAGGGTAGTTGAATATCCAACATGGTTAGCCAACATCGTGCCAGTACCCAAGAAAGATGGAAAGGTCAGAGTTTGTGTCGACTACCGAGATCTTAACCGGGCCAGTACGAACGATGATTTTCCTCTCCCGAACATACACATCTTGATTGACAATTATGCAAAGCATGAACTTCAATTGTTCGTGGATTGTTTTGCTGGTTACCACCAGATTTGGATGGACAAGGAAGACGCTGAGAAAACGGCTTTCATTACGGCGCGGGGAGTTTATTATTATAAGATGATGTCGTTCGGCCTAAAGAATGTTGGGGCCACCTATATGAGAGCTATGACCACTATCTTCCATGATATGATACATAAAGAAATTGAGGTGTATATGGATGACGTCATCATCAACTCCAAGAGAGCCACCAACCATACAGCAGATTTGAGAAAATTCTTGAACAGGCTGCGAAAGTACAACTTGAAGTTAAACCTCACAAAGTGTGCGTTCGGAGTTCCTGCTGGGAAATTTCTTGGGTTCATTATCAGCTGTCGAGGAATAGAACTGGATCCATCAACGGTCAAAGCCATCCAAGAATTGCCACCGCCAAAGAACAAGAAAGATGTGATGAGTTTCCTGGGATGCCTTAACTACATCAGCCGATTCATAGTCCAGTCCACGGTTATATGTGAACCAATCTTCAAGACGCTGAAGAAAGATGTTGCGAACGAATGGACCGAGGATTGTCAAAAGGCTTTTGAAAAAATCAAGGAATACTTCTCAACATCACCAGTCTTGGTCCCGCCAGAGCCAGATAGACCTTTCCTACTCTACCTTGCGGTATTAGATAGAGCTTTTGGCTGCGTTCTGGGGCAGCACGACGAGATAGGAAGAAAGAATAGGCCATTTATTATCTGAGTAAGAAGTTCACTCCACATGAGGCACGGTATTCTCTACTAGAACATACCTGTTGTGCTCTAACCTGGGTAGCCCAGAGCTGAGGCATACTTCTGTGCCTACACAACATATCTCATATCAAGGAGGGATCCCTTGAAATATATCTTTTAGAAGCCCATGCCAACTGGCAAACTGGCCAAATGGAAAATCCTGCTAAGTGAGTTCGACATTGTCTATGTGACTCAGAAAGCGGTCAAGGGGAAAGCACTGGCAGATCATCTTGCCGAGAATCCCGTGGGAGGAGAATACGAACCCCTGAAAACGTATTTTCCCGGTGAAGAAGTGTCATTCATAGGGGAAGACATTGCAGAATCCTATGATGGGTGGAGAATGTTCTTCGACGGAGCAGCCAATTTCAAAGGAGTCGGCATTGGAGTTGTCCTGATATCGGAAACAAGTCAACATTACCCGGTATCTGCCAAATTCAGATTTCCCTGCACCAACAATATGGCAGAATATGAGGCCTGCATCTTAGGGCTCAATATGGCCATTAACATGAGTATACAGGAGTTGCTAGTAATTGGTGACTCAGATCTGCCAATAAACCAAGTACGAGGAGAATGGGCTACCATGAATTTCAAGATATTTCCATATTTGTACCATGTGTAGGAATTGAGGAAAAGGTTCACAAAGACAGAATTTCGGCACGTCCCCAGAATTCAGAACGAGTTTGCCGATGCATTGGCCACTCAATAATCCATGATACAACATCCAGATACGAACATCATTGATCCCATTCCAGTATAGATCCAAATCCAACCGGCATACTTTGCCCACATTGAATAAGAAGCAAGACGAGAGACCATGGTTCCACGACATTAGGGAATATTTGTCAAATGGAGAGTACCTAGAGCTTGCAAATCACACTCAGAAACGTACACTCTGGAGATTGTCCAACAATTTCTTTCTCAGCGGAGGAAATCTATACAAAAGGACTCCTGACTTGGGATTATTATGTGTCGATGAAAAGGAAGAATCCAGACTACTTGAAGAGATACATGCTGGGACCTGTGGCCCACACATGAATGATTTTGTCTTAGCAAAGAAAATACTCAGAGTCGGTTACTTCTGGATGACCATGGAAACGGACTGCATCCAATATGTCCAGAAATGCTATCAATGTCAGGTACATGCAGATATGATAAAGGTAAACCCCAAATGAGCTCAATGCAACAAGATCACCTTGGTCGTTCGTCGCCTGGGGAATGGACGTTATTGGACCAATCGAGCCCACAGCCTCAAATGGGAACAGGCTCATCCTAGTAGCTATTGAATACTTCACCAAATTGGTCGAAGCGGCATCATATAAAGCAGTGACTAAGAAAGTCGTGGCAGACTTTGTCCGTGACCGTATCATTTGTCGGTTCGGGGTTCCGGAGTTAATCATCACAGACAACAGCTCCAATATCAACAGTGATCTGATGAAAGCCATGTGTGAGACTTTCAAAATCAAGCACAAGAATTCCACAACTTATAGACCACAGATGAATGGAGTTGTGGAAGCCGCCAACAAGAACATCAAAATGATATTGAGAAAGATGATAGAAAAGCACAAACAGTGACATGAAAAATTATCATTTGCCTTACTGGGATACCGCACCACAGTCCGCACATCAACCGGGGCAACTCCTTATGTACTGGGTTATGGTACGGAAGCTGTTATCCCTACCGAAGTGGATATCCCTTCCTTAAGATCAGCAATGCAGAATAGATAAAAGACCGCTACGAGCAGTTGGCCCTCATAGATGGGAAAAGGATGAATGCAATATGTCATGGTCAACTTTATCAGAATAGAATGTCCAGAGCTTCAACAAGAGGGTCAAGCCAAGACAGTTCACACCGGGGCAGCTGGTGTTAAAGAAGATCTTTCCATATCAATACGAAGCCAAAGGGAAATTTTCTCCCAACTAGAAAGGTCCGTATATGGTTCACCGAGTATTGACAAGAGGAGCTTTCATACTTGCAGAAATGGACGGAGAAGTTTGGCCAAAGCCAATCAATTCAGATGCAGTCAAACGATATTATGTGTAACTTTCTATGTCTTTTCTTCAATGATGTGAACTGAACTACGCCTGACCTAATTCCCGTTTAAGAGAGGATACGTAGGCAACCCTACGCCTTCCATTTGCATAAGGCTAATCTCTGCCTTCCATTTGCATAAGTCTAATCTCTGCCTTCCATCTTGCATAAGGCTAATCTCTGCCTTCTCTTGCATAAGGCTGATCTCTTCCTTCATTCTGCATAAGGCTAATCTTTGCCTTCCACATCTCTGCATGAGACGAAGCTCTGTCTCCATACTTGCTTGAGGCTAAGATTTGCCTCCAATTTGCGTTGTCTCTCAAGCATTATTTACTTCGCTTCTCTTTCGGGCTAAACTCTGCCCTCCGTTTCCCAAGACTAAGCTCTGCCTTGTGGAAGTCATATTACTGCATTTCATGGGCTAAAATATCGCCAACCTATCCAAAGACGTCATAGTCTAACAGCATCATCCTCATAGTCGAAAGACACTATGTCATGGCTTGAGGATCACTCTCAATTTGCATTATCATTATTCAAAGTCGTCATAGTTTGGGGGCACCATCTTCATAGCCCGAGAACATCATTCCATGGCCTGCGAATCTCTCATCAAACAATTGATGGCCCGGGATATCATGGTCTGAGGACGTCATCCCTAACCGTCCGAAGACATCTTTCATAGTCCAGTGGAAACCTGCATCATGTTTGAATTTATGCACAATATATGCTTGTAGTATTCTTATTTGTAGGTAACCCGCAAGTGACGGCTACCCCGCAGGAGCGATGCCGCTCCAGTTCTCCCAGCCATATCAAACCTAACCTCTCCCGTAAACCGTCCAATTGCCTATCCCTAGATGTTGCGTCCGTTCTTGTGATAACTTCATCATTATATTTCGCCGATAAATCTGGAACTACATAAGGCCTGATTCCTGTAAAACCAGGGATATGTAGGCAGCTCAGAAGCCAGGGTGCAGCCTAAATCTCTCTCAAACCATTTCGCTCGGTCAAAATTGGCCATCATGTCTATACCCAACAAACTCTTTCATCCTTTCCGGGTAAAGAGGGGCAGATGTTGATACCCAATTTTATCCAAAAATATTTTAAATTGCATATATATCTTCAAAATCATGCATTAATAGCAATTGGTAATTTTCCACAATTTTCCTTCATTTTTATTAATCTATCCAGCATTTTATTGCCAATAAATAATTATAAAATTGCATTACAAATGATTTCAAAAGCATTTCTTGGTTTCATTAATTATTTTGGTTTAGTAAGACCAAATTATTTCATAATTAGCCAAATTGGCATCCTTTGACTATAATTACAATAACTTTGCAATTATAGCCCAATCATACGATTTTATACTATTTTTATCCAGCAATTAATCATTTTGTATTTTTAAAATACTAAGTAATATTTTTAATTATTTTCAACGCATGAAATTCATTTTTATAATTAACAGCTACTTTTGTAACTTCTTTTAATTAATTTAAGATGGGTATTTAACAAAGAGCCACTTTTATTTCGATTCTAGCCTAATTAAACTAGCCCAAACCTTATTAAATAAACCCCAACAGACCCCAAGCCCAAATACCCTCGAGCCCAATCTGATATACCCAACCCAATACCCCATTTCAATCTTGACCGTTGATCACTTAGATCAACGGTCCAGATATCCCCTTTCCTTAATTAATCCGAATGACCCCCTCCTAAACCCTCACTTCTCTCATTTCCCTCATCTTCTATCTGTCGTCATCCCCTTCCCCTTCTCTCTCAAATCCTCTCTACCCAAACCCTAATCCCCTTGCCATTTTCTAGTTCGCCGGTAACAATGGCGATTCTCTACCCCCCCTCCCCCAGCCTCTATGGCTCATCTCCATGGCCTGATTCTTGCATCCCTGAGGTCCTCAAGAGTCCAGTTGATTGTTANCCCCCCGTGGGTCTGTGCTCACCATTCTCAGGCCACCATGGCCTTCTAAGTAAGATCACTCTATTTCCTTACTAGACTTATGGTTCCTAAGCCGGTCTTTTCTCGTCTCTCGGATGTCTCTCTCCGAAACCCTAAATCTAGCTCTTGACTCCTTAGACATGTAACAGATCTGAGTCTAATCAAGTTGTCCTTACTGTTTTCTTAAAGAGTTTTCTGATTTTCTAAAGCATCTCTTCATCTTCAAACTAGGGTTTCTTAACCCCTTTTCAAAAATGATTCTTCTTCTGATTTTAGTGTTATCTTGTGATTTTTACTATGTTTAAACGATTTAATTAAGTTTTTCCTTTATCTGATTTATCATGTTGAAAACCCTAAGTTTCTTGGTTTAATCTTTGAGTTCTGAGTTCATCTTTATTGTTCGTTCTTTCAACTTGTTTACATGTTTGACTCGCATGAATATGCTTCGATTAATCTGAGTATTTTTTTCATTTCTACTCTATTATGTTTATTAGGGTTTCCGATTCTTGCTTCTTCTGCTTATATTACGTTTGTTCTACTAATTCCTCTAGTCGTTACTGTTTTCTGGTTGAATCCCTAATTCTACGTGATTTGTACCACTGTGTCCATTAGGGTTTATGATATTTTGCTTATTCTTGCCAACTATGTGTTTATTCCATTTGTTCATAAATCTTTGTGATTAACTCTCCCCTTAATCAGCATTGTTCCTATTTGAATTCCTAATTTTCTGTGATTAGCACCTTTTACTGATTTCCTGTAATGATGCCTTTACTGATTTCCAACCTGTAAACTATTTTCTTACCTTATTATGTGATTGACTATTATTAGTTGGTTCTTACTGATTGTTTCCTTAATTAGACCTTTTTGTACCTAGCCTAGTTACTTGCACAGATTGAAACTATTTCCTTATTTATGCTCCAGTCATACATAATCCTTTCCTTACTTGTTTCCTGTCTTTTACCGTTTGAAATGAATCTCTTAATTAAGGGAGTAGTTGGACTGATTGTTACTCTAATTGGTTCTGAGCTCCATAACTTACTACCTAATTGTGTTTCTTACCTTATTTTACCTAGCTTGAAACTACTATATATATGTACACACTGATACATACTCTGACACTGAACGGAACACACACGAACACATTAGTTCAAAAACTCTCTCTCATACTCAAAGCTTTTCTGCTCTCTTTCTTTCCTTGTTACTTACTTACTACTGTTCTGAATTAGCCGGCTGCAAGCCAAGGCTGATTATTGTGCTCTCCTATTCTTCACTTTGTGTTTACTATCTCTTTACTAGTATGTTCTGATTTCAATTCAAGTCCCAAAACCAACATGTTTCTTTTACTGGTTCAGTTTATCATGTTCCTAATCTA
The DNA here is from genome assembly GCA_005239505.1 of Nicotiana paniculata. Classification (NCBI taxonomy): domain Eukaryota; kingdom Viridiplantae; phylum Streptophyta; class Magnoliopsida; order Solanales; family Solanaceae; genus Nicotiana; species Nicotiana paniculata. The sequence goes on along the minus strand of ML365052.1, from coordinate 4,404 downwards.
TTTCAATCTATGGTTTTGTTGTTCAACATGTAATTGACATGTCTACATCATTGTTCATCTAGCATATTATATTATGTCCCACTCCCCGTTAGGGTCAGTGTGCTTATGAATATGTTACCCCTTGTAGTATGTCCCAGTGTGACTCGGCTCTATCTTATGTTTACCTGGTTTCTAGTATGAACCTTTCTTTCCAAAGCAATTTGTATCCTAAGTTGTCTGATTTTGTGTTGATTCTAAAATTCATGTTGTGTTGATAACATTAGCTATCCTCTAATCCCCATAAACCCCCTACAAGAACTTCTATGCTCCTGTATACTATGTGCTCTATGTGTCCCCAATTCCCATCACCCCTGTATGAAGGACTGTGATTTGAATGTGCTGAATCTTTTTGTGTTGTGATTAGTCTACTGTTTTGTAAAACTGTTTCAACTAAGTATTTTTCAAACACTGTCTTTCCTATTAAAACCTTTTCAAAACTATGTCAAGCATTCTCTCTCTACTCTTAGGTCCTGAACTATGATGCACTAGGGCTGGCTCTTCCACACTGCACCTACTCAATTATGGTTATGAAATCTGGGTGTGAGCACTGCCCGGGATCCCTTGAGGTCCTTAGAGAACTCTGACACACCTGTATATGAGAAAGGCTATGAAACATTTGGGCACTTGAGGTTCTGTGAATCCGGGCCTGTTTTTCAGGCTCCATATAGTGTAATTTCTTGTTTTTTTCTTATCTACTTATGTAATTCATTCACATTGGTTGAAGTGGGACCCAGATGGTTTGGAAGGATGTGGAATTTTGTCTTGGAATGGGTAGATGATTTCTTTGGGTTTTTTTGGTAGGTAATGTAGTATTATGGTGAGATCAACATGGATGATTATCTTCCATTGATTTTCTCGATTTTTCTTCTAGGCATCTTTTCAAAGATCTTGTGTAGTAATGACTGGAACTTGACGGTTCTTCTTCTCTATGTTCCATCTGAGAATCTGAGGATTGGGAATAATCTTCGCATTTATCTGGATCATCTTTGGGAAGGCCTTCATATCCATTTCTATTAAAAATTTTGTGTGAATCAGGAAAAAATTGAATTTGCTGATTCCATTCTTTACTGCAAGAATTTCCTTGAAGGTGGAGTGGTAATGTTGCTCAGCATCTTTGGTGAATTCTTCCTTGGATATGTCTTATAGTTTAATTGGCTATCTCTGTCAATCATGAACACTCTAACTATCATAAATCTCTCTCAAGTAATTATGATAATTTACTAACCGCACTCTCTCAAGTTACGCTAGCTAGATTGTAATACAATTCACTTTAGATTGCACCCGAGGTATCGTTATCTCTAATCTAACCTCTAAACCCTCGGTTATGACTTTCGTCTATACTCCGGGAGTGGTGTTGTTCAAGCAACTACCTAAATATGCACTCTCTCTCAAGTAGATACATAATAAATAGG
>ML365051.1:0-25660 GCA_005239505.1 Nicotiana paniculata | reverse complement strand
ATATAACAATTAGGACAATAATCAATTAAGTTGGGAACGAGAAGGGGAATCATGTTTAACAATCAATTTGGGTGGTGCATAGATACTTGTCACTACACCTATACACCACGCCCATACATTTCATATAGAAAACAAGTGGGGAGTCCTATTCCCTCAAGCCAAAGTTAGACCAAACACTTACCTCAATTCCGCAGGCCACTCACTGCTCAATTATTGATTTTCCCTTTGAATTCACCTTTAAACTGCTCGAATCTAATCAAAATTAACTTAGTATCATTAACTAATGCTAAAGGAACTAGCTTTATTGAAAAATATAATTTTTCCCAAGTTTTCTCAAAAAAGTCAAAACCCCGACCCCCGGCCTGCTTGGTCTAAACTCGGGGTTCAGACCAAAGTACGTTCACCCATTCACCCACGAACCCAAATATGCTATTAGTTTTGAAATCCGACCTTAATTTAATATAAAAATTTAATTTTTACAAAACTCCCTAATTCTACCCAAAACCTAGATTTTTACCATGAAAATCCTTAATTTTTGCTTTAAAATTGATACAAAATAGTAAGGAATTGAAAGAACAAGGTTTGAAATTGATTACCTATGAATTAGGGATGAAAATTGCTGAAGAAAAATCAATTTTAGGGCTGGAACTTCGAAAATTTGGAGAAGAAAGTGTTTTGCCCGTTCTTTAACAGGTATTTATATTAGCTGGGCTGGGCAACTGTACGATCGCGGATAAAGATGTGCGATCGCACAGGGTAAGGAAAATTGGATTGTGCGATCGCGGGAGAAAGAGTGCAATCGCACAGGGTATGGAACTTTCGGCTGTGCGATCGTGGGAGAAAGAGTGCAATCGCGCAGTGTAAGACCTCCCTCCCCGAGGCCTAATTTTTAAAGTAGTGCGTTTGCACTATCAGTCCTGCGTTCGCACAGTAGGGTCCAGGCTGTGCATTGCGATCACACCCCTACTTGTGCGTTCGCACAGGTGTTACAAACATGCCTCCAAGTTTAATCTGTGCTATCGCGGACTTGCTTATGTGATCGCACAGAACAAATACCTGGACACTAGCAGGAAAAAAAAACAGCAGTTATTTTCAAGTGTAAAACACCCCGTGGCCTATCCTCACCTGAGCCCTCGGGGCTCTAAACAAATGATGCACGCAAGTCTAAAAACATCATACAGACTTGCTTGTGCGATAAAATCATGAAAATAACATGTAAACCTATGAATTAAACCTCAAAACTCATCATTTTCATCAAAAACTCTTAAAGTTCATAACTTCTCAACTGGATGTCCGAATCACGTCAAACGAACTCAATTTTTCACCAAATTTCACAGTTAACCTCTAAATATCATAACAAAGTTGTACTGGGCTTCGGAACCAAAATACGGACCCGATATCAATGATTTTTTAACATTATTTCTTTTCTTTAATTTCCGCAAAATAATTTCTTTCAAAAATTAATTTCTAAGGCTTGGAACCTCGGAATTCATTTTCGGGCATATGCCCGAGTCCCATATTTTACTGCGGACCTCCCGGGATCGTCGAGACACAGATTCGGGCCCGTTTACTCAAAATGTTGACCAAAGTCAACTTTTATCATATTTAAATTCTAAAAATCACTATTTCTCATATTTTCACATAAAAGCTTTCCGGTTTCACGCTCAGACTGTGCATGGAAATCAATGTATTCAATTTTTTATCTTTTTATGGCTATTAAGCATAGAACAGAGTTTAAATTTTATAAAATGACCCCTTGGGTCATCACAACCAAACATGCCGGCCAGTGTCACACAAAAAATGAGGGGGGAATGGAACCTACCCCCTCACTTTGTACCGATACAGTCCTCAACACCAATAGTGGAGTTACCCTTCTTCACCCCAGAGGTGGTAAAAAATATCAACCCAATTTTCACTCTGTGGAGTCAACATGCAGACCAACCTCAACCAGTCTATACACAGAATACACATAACATGAACAACCAAGGCCCATCTCAACCACCACTTCAGCAAAATATATTGCCAATGGAACAAGGAATGGAGGAATAAATAGGCCCCTTGAACTTAATACCAAAAAATGTAGTGGAAGATTCAAACCACGACGAATTAAAAGTCTTGCTATTTACGGAGATGCAAAATCAGTGGCAGATTCTTTTCTGTCCAATGACACTCTACAAGAGTACAATGGACATAAGGCCTCCAGCAAACCCAACGGTGGGTCAACATGCAATGATCCTTGTACCTTTTATGAGAAGGAACCCTATGCATGCATCAAGGGTAAGGGAGAATGGGGATATCCACAACCAACCCTTCAACATGAATAAAGCTCAACCTTCATAATTTGGAATATTCGTGGAGGAAACAATGAAGACTTTAGATTGAATTTTAAAGAAATGGTCGACACACACCACCCTAGTATGGTGACCCTCCTCGAGACCAAGATGGACAATCATCTGCCTCTGCTCAATCCCTTTGGTTTTTCTAATATGATAGAAATTCCAGCCCAAGGCCAATCTGGAGGGATGGTGATTCTATGGGACCAGATTGTTGTCAATGTGCAGAGCTTTGTTCGTAGGAGTCAAGAAATTAGTGCTACAATTGAGGTAATCTCAATTCATAAATCTTGATTATTTAGTTCTATATATGCGAGTACTAACGAAAATCTTAGAGATAACATGTGGAACAATCTTATAGACATGCACAATTCCTACAAAGGGCCTTGTCTTGTGGGAGGTGATTTTAATGATGTACTTAGTGCTAATGAAAAATTAGAGGGTAACACTATTAATAACAAACAATCAAAAATAATCTGTGATTATATTAATAAATGCAACCTTATAGACTTATGTTTTAAGAGAGGTAAATACACATGGTCTAACCATACGAAGAAGAATAGGAGACTAATCATGGAAAAGCTGAACAAAATTTTTGCAAATGAGGAGTGGATCTCCCTTTTGCCTAAAGTCACTATCACTCACCTACCCAAAACATATTCCGATCACAATGCTCTCCTAATAGAAATAATTCCTAAATCAAACCACTCTCTAACAAAACCATTTATACTAGAAACATATTGGTGTAGGCATCTGAATTTTATAAATCTCGTGGAAAAAAGCTGGAAAGACTCTAATTATTCTCAAGGCTCGAAAATTTTCCTTAGTAATGTTAAGGAATGAAAAGATAGGCAGTTTGGAGAAATATTAAGGGAAAAAAAGAAAATTCTTGCAAGACTTAATGGGATTCAAAATTCAAAAATCAAAAAATTACTCCACTAGTCTTTTTCATCAAGACCTAGAACATAGGCTTCAACATGATTATAATAATAACCTGAGGATGGAAGATAACTATTAGAAATTAAGGGCAAGAATTACTTGGATTCAAGAGGGTGATGCCAACACCAAATTCTTTCACATTATGGTATCCAATAAAAACCGTAGAAACAAAATTACCTTCTTTAAGGATAATGGAGGCAATTGGATTAATGATCCAGTGAGAATCCTTCACCATACATTAGATTACTTTGAAAACATGTTCAACACCTGAAATAAATTGGTCTAGTATTAAAAATGACCCTACCATTTTTAATAGTATAGACCTTTCAACTTTAGACAGACAACTACTTCCAACGGAGGTAGTCGATGCCATCTTCTCGTTTAAACCTTTTAAAGCTCCAGGCCCCGATAGAATACATCCCTTCTTTTATCAAAAATATTGAGACATTGTTAGCCATTCAGTTATTGATCTTTGCTTCCAAATATTTCATACACAAAACCTACCTGCAGGAATTAACAATACATACATCACTCTAATTCCAAAAATTCTCAATGCCAATAACCTAAAAAACTTCCGACCAATTAGCTTTTGTAATAGTATTTACAAGATCATTACTAAAATTATTGCAAATAGGTTACAACCTTTCCTTAATCGACTAATTAGCCCGTTTCAAGCTAGTTTTATTAAAGGGAAAAGGGTTTGTGATAACCCTGTGATTATTCAGGAAATTTGTAACTAATTCAAAAATATGCATGGAAAGAAAGACAATATGATCTTGAAACTAGACCTTGAAAAAGAATTTTACAAGCTTGAATGATCTTTCATCTATCGCACCCTCCAATTTTTTAAATTTCCAACAAAAATAACTCGCACAATCATAAGTTGCGCATGCACTAGGCAAATTGCAATTTTAGTTAACGAGGCTATCACAAAATGCTTTAGCCCAGCAAGGGTGCCCTCTATCGCCTTACATATTCATCCTGTGTATGAAAATGCTCTCACAACTTATCTTCCACCAAGTAGATACCTGTTTGTGGGACCCAATTCACCTGAGTAACAATGACTTGGCATATCACATCTATTCTTCGCTGATGATCTTACACTAATGGCAAGGGCAGATTTAAAAAAATTTCAAACTATTGACAATTGTCTAAAATTATTCTCTAATCTATCAGGACAGACCATCAACCTCCAAAAGTCAAAAATTTTATTTTCCAAAAATTATCCTCTTGAACTGCAAAAGATATAGCAAAGGGCTTCAATATCAAGATCAACCATACCTTTGAAAAATACCTAGGGTTTCCTATTCTAGATAGAAATCCTAAAGCTTATAATTATCAATTCATCATTGATAAAATGCGGGACAGGTTAACTACTTGGAAAATAAAAATTTTGAATATAGCCGGTAGAGCCACCTTAGCCTCGGCTACACTAAACTCTATACCTAGTCATGTTATGCAATACATCATCCTTCTCACCAAGATTAAAAAAGAAATTGATCAAATACAAAGAAACTTCATCTGGGGAACTACTAATGAGAAGAAAAAAATGCATCTCATTAATTGGAATACTATCACCATGTCAAAACAATTAGGGAGGCTTGACATTAAAGAGGCCACTTCGAAGAACATGACCCTTCTAAGTGGTTTAACTTGTAGAATCCTAACCAACCCAATGGCCCATAGGGCAAATATTCTCATACAAAAATATGGAGTAAAAAGAACCAAAAACTCCTCCTTCATTTGAAAAAGTATTCTCAAAGGATGGGCGACATGCTCTAAGGGAATTCTTTGGCTCCCAAGAAAAAACTCTAATATCAACTTATGGGACACTAATTGATTTCCAACTCTCCTAATTTAAGAAGCATAATAGAGGGCCCCCTCCAAAAGAATGAAAATATTCTTAAAATCAGAAATATTTTTCATAATGGCACCTGGAACTTTTCTAAACTCTCCTTCAAATTGTCCACTTACATTATTAATAATATAAATACCATTCTTCAACCCCTTAATCAAGGTAACAATTACAAACTTGTGTGGAGTTTAAATAACAATGGGACCTTCACAACAAAAACTTGTTATCAACCAATGAATACTCCTCCTTCGGTTAAAATGGACTTCACCTGGATATGGAAGTTGCAATGGCCCAATAAAATAAAAATCTTCCTATGGAAATGCTTCCATAACAAAATCCTATGTCGCCAACACCTCTATCACATATGATTAAATATTGATCCTATATGCACCATCTGTCGTAATGAAGTGAAAAATATTACCCATATTTTCTTAAATTGCCCAAAAATCAAAGGAATTTGGAAGTACCTCAACATCAATATCAATAACATTGTTGCTTCTAATAATTGGATCATTGAACTAAGGGACTTAAACCCTCCTTTAAAATCGAAAATTGTCGCATGGGCTGACTTGCTACCATTCCTTCTATGGGGCATTTGGACTATCAGGAATAAGAACAACTACAATAATACTAGCTTCTCGCCCATACTAAAAAAATATAATGGGGCAAACCCAGGAATTTCTCCTACTAAATTCTGCAAGCGAATCTATCAGTCAAAATATTTTTATAAAGATTAAATGGCATGCACCTAGTATGAATTGGTATAAACTTAATACCGATGGAGCATATAAAAAATGTCACACACATTCAGGGATAGGAGGAGTATTGAGAGATCATACAGGAAGATGAATACTTGGTCAAAAACAAGCTATCACCATCTACCCACTACATACAGAACTGCAAGCAATATATGAGGGGCTCCAAATTGCCATAAAGTTCAAACTCTTTCCCCTTGAGCTAGAAACTGACTCAACAAAGGCCATCAATGCTTTACTTCATGACCACATAGTCTTTGCTAACATCATCTATGCATGTAGATCATTAATGCTCCAACTGAAGGACCTCCTGCTTCGTCATAACCTCCACGAAAGTAATGAAGTGGCGCATCTACTTGCTAAGGATGCCACTACAAAATGCTTCAAGCAATTCAGTCCGGATATGCCAAAGATCCATGCTACTCCACCACCTTTTGTGAACCTACAACTGACTAAGGAACAATATGGAGCCTGCCTTTTTGAAAAAATATCAACTACTTTTGTTTGTAATATGTTAAGGACACTAGGTAATCAAAACATTGGTTGTGATACTCCGCCAAGGTGTGGAAAGTTTTCTCCTACTTGTAACAAACTATATGAATTCTAATATAATATAATATATCATGTTTTTATCAAAACAAATGTATAAAATACTTTCTAAATTATAACATATGTAATGTGGTTTGACTTCAATTTAACTTTTTTTAAAATTAAAATCAAATCCATACAAACCAATTATAATTAAGTTTTTCTTTTCAATATCAAATCAAGTCAAATCAAATCAATCAGTTTTTTTTTCAAATTGATTCGGAGTTCTTCCCGCTGAAGTCTATGTTCTCAAGGACTCAGGTAGTTAACATAAATGAAATCTAAGACAACCAGTAGCTCGAGCGAGAAGCAGAGCCTAGCCCTATAGCTATTGTCATGACCCAGAATTCCCACTGACGGGATTGTGATGACGCCTAACAGTTCTCTTGCTAGGCAAGCCAACGTTAGAACATTTTTACTTCTTTTAGCAGTTTAAACAGTAACATTGATATTTAACCAAAATAACAGATATGTTCTAAATACAAATGCAAAAATTAAACAGTCAACCGTCTATTACAATTCCCTGAATCTGGTGTCACGAGTTCACGAGCTTTTAAAATAATACACATAAAGGTCTGAAATAAGTATAAAGTTATCTGAATGAAATTATATAGCTCAAGAAAAGAGGAAGGGGACTCTAGGTGCTGCTGGAGCTGAACAACCATGCCTCAAGTCTCCGCAGATATCCGATCCGAGCTCACTAGCGACCGCTGTTGGGACCATCTCCGTAATCTGCACAATATGCAGAGTGTAGTATCAGTACAACCGACCCCATGTACTGGTAAGTGTCGAGCCTAACCTCTACGAAGTAGTGACGAGGCTAAGGTAGGGCATCTATACAAAAACCTGTATGCAGTATGTAACTGAAGAATAATAGAAAATACAGAACATAAGCAAACAACTAACTGAAACCAATAAGCACAGCCTCTAGAGTGAACCGGTGTTGCTCAGAATTTACCAATCCTTACTATGTCAGATAATGAAAGAAATACCGGAAATAAATATAGGTCAGGAAAATAGAAACATATAGTTTTGTTGCGGCGGCGCAACCCGATCCCATCAGACATCATAAAATCCTCCTTATTCCTACGTAACGAATATAATAAAAGTAAATAATATATATATGTTGTGGCGCGCAACCCGATCCCACCATATATTGGTATCAATAGAATAATTCACCCTTATTCCTCCTGTTGCAGTGTGTAACCCGATCCCACCGTATAAACATATTCACCCTTATTCCTCCTTATCAATCGTCCCTTATTCCTCCTACTGCAGCGTGCAGCCCGATCCCACCATATCAGTAACAAACATTCAATGTACATAATTAATTTACAATCTAAATCACAAGTCATTTACGATAAAGAAATACCAAACTAAACCAATCAAAGGAAGCTTTGCTCGATATCAACTCTACTCAAATAATACTATACAACGAGATCAATCCAGCAAATTTACAATTTTAAAGGTACAACAAGTCAAATTAAGAAAATAGCAGGGACTAGGGGACCTATGGGAAGAACTAACATAGCTAACAGGAGAAGATATTGATTATCACGTAGTAGTTAAGCATGGAAGCATCTAGAGCATATAACAATTAAGACAAGAACGAAACAATTAAAGGAAAGCAGTAAATCAAGGAAAACGGATAATTTGGCGATGTATAAGCATTCGTCACCTCGCATATACGCTGCTCACATGGATTTCACATAATCACACAGTCCTAGGGTTCCTAATTCTCTCAAGTCAAGGTTAGACAGAATACTTACCTCGATCCACAGGGCACTCACTACTCAATTATCGCTTTTCCTCTAGTTTCCACCTCCGAACCACTCGTATCTAGTCATAATTAACTCAATAACATCAAATATTGCTAAAGAAATCCATTTCAACACATAAATTTAGGTTTCCCAACATTTCCCCAAAAAGTCAAAAATTGACCCCGAGCCTACTTTGTCAAAACTCAAGGTTCGGACCAAAACCCATTTACCCATTCACCCCCGAGACCGAATTTGTAATTCGTTCTGGAATTTGACCCCGAACCGAGGTCTAAATTCCCAAATTTGCAAAATCCTCAATTCTCCCAAAATCCCTAATTTCTACCATGAAAGAACAAGATTTAGGTCTAGGAATTTAATGGGTGATGATGGAAATTGAAGGAAACGAGTTAAAGAGTGCAAACCTATGATTTGGTGTTGAATTCCCTTTTAAAAAATCACCCTAGGTCGAGTTCTAGTGAAAGAGATATGAAATTTGGGAAGAAATCCCGTATTGAGTTCTGTTGGGCAGGCTTTCTTCACTTTCACGAAGGGCCTGCCGCGTTCGTGAAGAGCTGGTCTAGATGACTTAGGCGATCGCGAATTCCTCCTCAAGTTCGCGAAGGCTATTCCCCCCGAACTTCGTGCTCACGAACCGTTGCTCACATTCTCTCCCCCGGCTCCCTAACACTTTGCGTTCTCGTTGAGCTGGTCACGTTCGCGAAGGGTATATCCCCCATCGCTCTGCGTTTGCGACCAAGTCTCCCCGTTTGCGTAGAAGAAATTCTTCGTTAGACCAATTCACTCTTCGCGTTCGCCAGAGTACCTTCGCGAACGCGAAGTAGAAAACACCAGATGACAGCTGAAGCAAAAAACTAGATTTATCTAAGTTCAAAACATCTCGTAGCCTATCCGAAACTCACCCGAGCCCTCCGGGCTCCAAACCAAACATGCACACCAGTGTAAAAATATCATACAGACTTGCTCCTGCGATCGAATAGCCAAAATAACACCTAGACCTACGAATTTAGCACCAAAACATATGAAATTCTCAAGAACACTTTAAAATTCCTATTTTCTCAATCGGATGTCTGAATCACGTCAAATCAATTCCTTTTTTTACCAAATTTTACAGATAAGGTATAAAAATTATTTCGGACCTGTACAGGGCTCCGGAACCAAAATACGGACTCGATACCAACAAGATCAAACATTAGGCAAATTCTTAAAATCATTAATTTTTTAGTCTTTCAGTTTTCAACAAAAATTCATATCTCGAGCTAGGGACCTCGGAATTCAATTCTGGGCATACGCCCAAGTACCATATTTCATTACGGACCCACCGGGACCGTCAAAGCACGGGTCTGGGCCTGTTTACTCAAAATATTGACCGAAGTCAACTAAAATTAGTTATTAAGGCCAAAATTATTATTTCATCAATTTTTCCACATAAAAGCTTTCCGGAAACACGTCCGGACTGCGCATGCAAATCGAGGAGGGTAAAAATAAGACTTTTAACGCTATAGAGCGCAAAATTGAGTTTTAAAACATAAGATGAACCTTTGGGTTATCACAATCTCCACCTCTAAAATAATCGTTTGTCCTCGAACGGATAGAGAAAAATACCTGGACTGGTGAATAGGTGGGGATATCTGCTCCTCATGTTCGACTCGGACTCCCAAGTAGCTGCCTCAACAGGCTGACCTCTCCACTGCACATGAACTGAAGGATAGCTCTTTGATCTCAACTGACGAACCTGCTGGGCTAGAATAGCCACCGACTCCTCCTCATAAGTCAAATCATTGTCCAATTGGATAAAGCTGAAATCTAACACGTGGATGGGTCACCATGATACTTTCGGAGCATGGACACATGGAATACCAGATGAACTGATGATAACCTTGGAGGCAACGCAAGCCTATAAGACACCTCTCCCCCTCTATCGAGAATCTCAAAAGGCCTGATATACCTAGGTTTCAACTTTCCCTTCTTTTCAAACCTCATGACACCCTTCATGGGTGACACCTGAAGCAACACCCTCTCCCCGACCATGAATGCCACATCACGAACTCTATGATCGGCATAACTCTTTTGCCTGGACTGAGCTATGCAAAGTAGATCCTGTATAATCTTTACCTTGTCCAAAGCATCCTGTACTAGATTAGTACCCAACAACCGAGCCTCCCTCGGCTCAAACCACCCAACTGGCGACCTGCTCTGTCTACCATATAATGCCTCATAGGGAGCCATCTGAATGCTCGACTGGTAGCTGTTGTTGTAAGAGAACTCTGCAAGGGGAAAAAACTGATCCTGCGATCCTCCGAAGTCTATAACACAAGTGCAGAGCATATCCTCCAAGATCTGAATAGTACGCTCGGACTGCCCGTCCGCTTGAGGATGAAATGTTGTGCTCAGCTCAACCCGCGTACCCAACTCACTCTGTACTGCCCTCCAGAAGTGCGAGGTAAACTACGTAGCTCGACCAGAAATGATAGACACGGGCACACCGTGAAGACGGACAATCTCCCGAATATAAATTTATGCCAACCTCTCCGAAGAATAAGGAACTTCCACAGGAATGAAGTGTGCTGACTTAGTCAGCCTATCCACAATGACCCAAATGGCGTCGAACTTCCTCTAAATCCGTGGAAGTCCAACAACAATGTCCATAGTCATACGCTCCCACTTCCACTCGGGAATCTCTATCTGCTGAAGCAAACCACCGGGTCTCTGGTGCTCATTCTTCACCTGCTGACAATTCAGGCACCGAGCTACATAAGCGGCTATATCCTTTTTCATGCTCCTCCACCAATAATGCTGCCACAGGTCCTGGTACATCTTGGCGGCACCCGGTTGGATAGAATATCGAGAACTGTGAGCCTCCTTAAGGATCAATTCATGAAGCCCATCAACATTAGGCACACACACGCGACCCTGCATCCTGAAAACTCCATCATATCCAACAGTAACCTGCTTGGCACCACTGTGTTGCACTGTGTCCCTAAGGACCAAAAAATGAGGGTTGTCAAACTATCGATCTCTGATACGCTCAAATAAGGAAGACCGAGCGACTGAACAAGCTAAAACACGACTGGGCCCTAAAATATCCAACCTCACAAACTGGTTGGCCAAAGTCTGAACATCTGAAGCTAGTGGCCTCTCACCGACTGGAAATAACGCAAGACTTCTCATACTCACTGCCTCCCTACTCAATGTGTCGGCCACCACAGTGGCCTTCCCTGGATGATACAATATAGTGATATCATAGTATTTCAATAGCTCCAACCATCTCCTCTGCCTCAAATTAAGATCCTTTTGCTTGAACAAATACTGAAGTCTACGATGATCCGTGAAAACCTCACACGACACGCCATAAAGATAGTGCCTCCAAATCTTCAGCGCATGAATAATGGCCGCTAACTCTAAATCATGTACATGGTAATTCTTCTCATGAACCTTCAACTGCCGAGACGCATATGCAATCACCCTGCCCTCCTGCATCAATACTGCTCCGATCCCAACACAGGAGGCATCACAATATACTGTGTAAGATCCTGAACCTGATGGTAATACCAACACCGACTCTAAAGTCAAAGCTTTCTTGAGCTTCTGAAAGCTCGCATCACACTCGTCTGACCATCTGAATGGGGCACCCTTCTGGGTCAACCTGGTCAATAGGGCTACTATAAATGAAAACCCCTCCACAAATCAACGGTAATAACCTGCCAAACCCAAGAAGCTCCTGATCTCTGTCGCTGAAGTGGGTCTAGGATAGTTCTTGACTGCCCCAATATTCTTAGGATTTACCTGAATACACTCTACTGATACAACGTGGCCCAAGAAAGCAACTGAATCCAACCAAAACTCGCACTTCAAAAATTTAGCATACAACTGATTGTCCCTCAAATTCTGGAGCACTATCTTGAGGTGCTGCTCATGATCCTCCCGACTGCGGGAATATATCAAGATGTCATCAATAAACATAATCACGAAAGAATCCAAATAAGGCTTGAACACTCGGTTCATCAAGTCCATAAATGTTGCTGGGGCATTGGTCAACCCAAATGACATCACCAGAAACTCATAGTGCCCATGCCACGTCTGAAAAGCTATCTTAGGGACATCGGATGCCCTAACCCTCAACTGATGGTAGCCAGATCTCAAATCAGTTTTTGAAAACACCTTGGCACCCTGAAGCTGATCAAATAGATCATCAATCCACGACAACAGATACTTGTTCTTGATGGTGACTTTGTTCAACTGCCGATAATCTATACACATCCTCATAGATCGATCCTTCTTCTTCACGAACAAAACTGGTGCACTCCAGGGCGAGACACTGCGTCTAATGAAGCCCTTATCAATCAAATCCTGTAATTGTTCCTTCAATTATGGTGGGGCTATCCGGTATGGCGGAATAGAAATGGGCTGGGTGCCCAGAGCCAATAAATACAAAAGTCAATATCCCTATCGGGTGGCATCCCCGGCAGATCTGCTGGAAATACCTCTGGAAACTCACGAGCAACAGGCATAGAATCCATAGAAGGAACCTCAGCACCAAACTCATGAACATAAGCCAAATAGGCCAAACACCCCTTCTCGACCATACATCGAGCCTTCATATAAGAAATAACTCTGTTGGTAGAATGGACAGGAGTCCCTCTCCACTCTAATCGAGGCCCTAGTAAGGCTAATGTCACTGTCTTAGCGTGATAGTCCAAGATAGTGTGATAAGGTGACAGCCAATCCATACCCAATATAACATCGAAATCCACCATATCTAAGAGTAGAGGTCTACATTGGTCTCAAGACTACCAATAATGACCACATACGAATGATATACACAATCTATAACAATAGCATCCCCCAAAGGTGTGGATACATATACAGGGGCACTGAAGGAGTCACGAGGTACAACCAAATATGAAGCAAAATAAGATGATACATAGGAGTAAGTAGACCCCGGATAACATAAAACTAAAGTATCTCTACTGCAAACTGAAACAGTGCATGTAATGACAACATCAGATGACTCAACCTTAGGTCTGGCTGGAAAAGCATAACATCAGGGTTGGGCCCCACCACTCTGAACCATATCCTTGGGACGACCACTAGTTGACGGGCCTCCACCTCTAACGGCCTGACCTCCACCTCTAATAATCTGGCCCCTACCTCTGGCTACCTGACCCTTGCCTCTGGTTGGCTGAGCAGGTGGTGCAGAAACTGGTGCCAGAACCATGTCACGATAACCCTGATGTTGTGGCTGAACACCCAATAATCTCGGGCAGGTCCTCCGAATATGTCCATAATCACCACACTCTAAACACCCATCCTGATACTGTGGTTGTGGAAACTAAGGCTGACCCTGACGAGTCGGCTGACCACGGTAATAACTCTGAAGAGGAGGTTTTCTGATAGGAGTTGGTGGTGCACTATAGGCTGGCTTCCTAGAAGAAGGCACATAAGAACCACGACTCGCTGAAGCACTGTGAGATGCCTGAAGCGCTGAATGGAATGTCCTGGGAGGATGGCCTCTACCAAAAGTACCCCTGCCTCCAGATGAGGCGCGGCTGAACCCACCGGAATGACGAGGTCTCTTATCTAACCCCTAGACCTCCCTATCCAAGAACCATCTCGACCTTTCTGGTGACATTGGATGCATTATGGAAAGAAATCTTGCTCCCAGTCTCCTTATCCATCTGAAATCTAATATGTTGAGAAAGTCCCTCAATAAACCTCCTCCTCTCTCTCTCTCTCTATGTGTGTGTGTGGGTGTGTAGGAAGCAAAAGAATAGCATGACGGGCCAAATCCACAAAACGAGTCTCATACTGAGTACCAGTCATGTTGCCCTGCTGGAGACGCTCAAACTGTTGGCGGTGCTCCTCCCTCAAGGTGATAGGCAGAAACTTCTCTAACAGGAGATGTGAGAACTGGTCCCAAGTAAGAGAAGGCGAACCAGCTGGTCTAGTCAACAAAATATCCCTCCACCATTTCTTGGTGGAACCAGTCATCTTAAAAGCAGCAAAGTCGACCCCATTGGTCTCTAATATACCCATGTTCCGAAGAACTTCATTATTGATACCCAATTTTTCTCTCATGTATTTCAAATATACAAATATACTTTGAAAATAGTGCATATGCATCATCATTTGACTCATAAACACAAACAAGTATTTTTCCTAATTCTAGTATAATTTTAAAGATTTTTAAATCAATTTATTCTCATATTTTATTAGATAAAAAATCATTAAATGCATCACAAATTATTTTATGATGATTTTATCATCTAACTTCATCATTTATATACATAATCAAACCTAAACGGTTCAAATCTTTGATTTTCTGCGGTTATTCCGTCTATAGTCATCCCTGGATCTCTGAGGGTAACGAGTATGTTCCTATCTCCTTCGATTCTTACTTACCCCAAAATAGGATTTTCAAACCCTTTCAATCGGACCTAAAAAAAGTCTGATTTTCTGATTTTAACACTATTATGTTTCTATCTCGTGTAATTCTTACCTTATTTTCTTTATTTTTCGTACTTTTCTTTACTGATTTCATACTTCCCTTTAAAACTAGGGTTTAAATTTTTCCTTCCTGATTCTAGTGAATCTTTCATTTTTGTGTTCGACTGCCTTATCTCTTTATATTTTTCCTGATTTTTACGTCAATATTCCGCTTAAAACTTGTCTGGTGTTATTTTGTGTTTCCTTCAATATCTATTCAAATAGTCTGAATAATCTCTTTTAGTTTGGATTACCTGTGATTCCTTTAATATTTTCCCAATATTTCCCTATTTGACATGTCTAATATTCTGGACAATTTATTATTTTTGGTATTACGCATTCTGCCTTAATTACTCCGAGTGATTTCTAGGGATGCTTCCTTAATTTGTTGAACCCCTTAATTTATGCCTATGACTAATTCTGCAAATATCTCCTTACATGTGTTTGATTTGTTTCCATGATTATGTACTGATTTACATTACTATATATACCCTCCCCCTTATTCCCTTAAAACAACCTTGAATTTTCTGAACTTAATATACTTCGCAACTTAAAGTTGTCCTATATTCTATCTTTGGCCTGCTGGAAGCCAAGGCCAGTGGATTCTGAGCTACTGCCATACTTCTTCTCAGTATTTTCTTTGCTTAACTGGTTAGTTACCTGACTTCTGTATTTCATTCTTTCATACCCTTGATTTGCATATGTTGTTGGCACTAAATCCATGACCCCTGATATGAATATGAGCATGTCTATCCCTTATCCTGAATCCATGTAATGAATGCCTCTGTGACTCTTGCTATTAGTGATGATCTTCCTCTTGTTTTTTTGTAAACATTGTCACTCAACCCCTATACCTCTCTGATGTTTGTAATGACTGTCTCATCATGCTTAGTTTGCTACTTTAAAAAGAGCCTTTGGTATAAATTGAGTCCCCTTTGTTAGACCAATGTAATAACGCTAGCTACTACTTGACAGGATTTTCCAAGTTGCATGCTTTAATATGATGCCCTCTCCTTTCTATGATGTTGTCCTGGTTCTCTTAGTACTAACATTGTGTTGTGTACTTAGTCCTATTTAACATGTTCTAACTTATTTGTAAACATGTTCTTTAGCTCTCTTTGGCATATTGATGTTGCCTACACTGTGTATGAAACCTGTTATGAGCTTTATTAAACCAGTTCTTGCTTGAGTTCTATGATGCACCTAAGTGTTTTGTTTGCTGACTCAACTTGGCTATTTCTGTTTACTCAATTCCTGTTTTCTCAATTTTGGTCTTTCTCTTCTATCACTCTAACTCTTTGAATCCTGCTTTTTAATCAATGTTGCCAAAATTCTATCCTTTAACCACCCTAGTGTGAGCACTGCCCTGGGCCCTTGGGAACTCTGGCATACTAGGGCCTTGGTTCTATATGTTCAAATCTTTTCATGTACTCACTGGGTGAATCACTTGGCTGCTTGAGTCTATGAGCCTATAACTGTGGGGCTGCTTGTCGAGTGTGAGAATGAAAGCTTGGCCTGGCGAGGTGTATCATTAGGCCTGCTGTAGGCTCCCTATAGCTATATTTGTTCTGTAATTTACTATATTCATTATGGATCTGTAATAATGATGGTAATAACATTATGGGGTATTTAGTAAAATTGGGAAGGGATTTCTTATTTTCATTTGTAAAGTTGGGTAGAAATCCTGCCTATAGGTTCTCTACTGTGTTGTTGATCCTTCCTATAAGCTCTATATTATGTCGATTCTGCCTATAGGTTCTACATTATGTTGTTGAAGTTACATGCTTGAAATCCTGCCTATAGTATCAATGCTTCGATATGTTAGAAATCATGCTTTTAGGTGTATTAATTTATCCAGTAATTATGTGTAAGCAACCATGCCCATAGGATCAATACTCGGCTTAATTATGCTTTGGTACAAAGCGTGCAAATTCCTGCTTGTATACTGTTCAGATTATAGAAATCATGTTTGAAAGGTTTTAAAATCAGTTTAATTGTAGAAATCATGCTTATAGGGTTTTAAATCAGTTTAATTGTAGAAATAGTGCTTATAGGGTTTTAAATCAGTATAATTATCATCCCACATCTTTTTAAGAATATGCAATACTGTGTTAATTATCACCACTAGAAACCATGCTTATAGGACTCGATTAACTAATTCTGAATATGCTTATGTGATTATAATTGTCAATCACCTAGACAACATGCATATAGGATTAGACAAATAATTATGCACACATTCTTGTGAGTTGCTATTATTTACTATTGTATAAAATGCCTAGATACTACGCGATGCTAAAATCAGTAGGCAAATATCTGTAGATTCTACTAATCGCACTAAGAAACTGATTCTATATACGACTGCATGTTTGTTCGTTCAACATCACATAGATATCTTGCCTTTAGGGTTCTGCGATTAATAAATCTGCTAAAGTTAATCAGTTGCGTGCATTTGCTGTTTATATGTGAAGGCTAATTTGAGCCCATATTTTTCTGAAAGTCCTAACTGTTTTATATGTCGCTTAGTATTTTTAATTCTGAGAAACTTAGGTCAGGTCTAGAACCATCCAAAGTAGAGGTCCCAATGCCTCCAGGACTATAGGTAAGGGACGAGTAGTGCACGCATATGACACGAGTTAGAATTGATTAGAGCCCTTTAGGTAAAAATTCAAAGATAGTAATCGGGTAGTAGGAGATGATAGTCTGTGCCTGCTGAATAATATGAGTAACACCCCCGTCTTGGGAGAGTTATGGAGTATTATTTATGTTGCACGGGGTGATCCTATAGGCTAAAAACTTAGGACCCCCCATCCCTATTAAACCATTCCTAGCTTTTCTTTTTAGACTAATTCGCATAAGTTAAGTTCGGTCGGGACCCACCATTGTGGACCTCGAGGGGTGCCAAACACCTTCCCCTCAAGGTAATTTGAGCCCTTACCCGATCTCTAGTGATGCAAACTGGTATAATCTGAGTTATTTGCTATAGGTGCCCTAATGCACCTTAATCCGTTAGGTGGCGACTCTCCAACAACCAATTCCTTTTCCCTTCTCTCAAAAGGAGTTATCAAATGTCGAAACCCGATTTCGCGAGAAAAAAGGGGCGCGACAGCATGGCGACTCCGATGGGGATATCCTTAGGCTCTTACCATAACGAACTTGTTTTGTGAATTAGTCTTTTCAATAAATATGTCTTTATTATTTTTTATAATACTTGCACATCTCTTTCCCATTCCCACTTTACATGGAATTATTTGTCGTCCTTCGTTTAGTTTGACTGCAACATTATACTTACTAAATTCCCTCTTTTCCTATTTTTATCAATTTTTCATTATGGAAATTAAATCTTCTCTTTGTTTTCTTTCTTTCCTGCCTTTACAATTATTAAATACCGGACTTTTTCGTTTTCATCATGCAAATACTTGACAACGTGTTATTTTTGTTTCGTATAAATACATGCTCGACATCATATTCCACTCGTGTGTAATTAATACCATAGCGACACTTGATGAGTGTGCGTGATCTTCCTATATTACCCTTTTTGAATTTGGAAAGGTTTATTTACGGTAAACCTAGCATGGGTTGATATGTTGTCCGCATAATAACCCTCTAAGAAAAACCTTGTCCAAAACCCACCAGGATTTCCATAATCCCAACGACGCAATCGCAATATGTGCATTATTTGGAGAAACAAATGCCGATATGCTAATCGTTAATGTGCAAATAGTCAAATCCCGAGGGGGAAAGGGTCTAACTTTGTTTATTTTAACTGAAAATGAGGCACGAAATCCCCAAGTTCGGCATGGTCCGAAATATACCACAGTTATTTTTGGATTAGTGGGAAAACCTTTCGCCAAGAGACAAAAATCACGTGAAAAGGGTTCACGAAAACTTACCCTCCTTATTAGACATCCAGCCCAATAACATGTTGATCGAGGCTGCTACCATGTTCTGGGACGGAGAAAGGACTGTATTTCGTTTTGGAAATATAGAAATGACTCCTCTCTTGGAGGAAATATGAGGATTCACTGGATTACCCTGGGATAGTCCCAGTTTGTTAGTTCTAGAAAATCGCACTCCCAGGGGGTTTCTGGAAATGATGGGTCTGAGAAAGAATGATGACTTGGCATGCTTGAAGAAGTCCTACATGCCCTTTGACTTCCTCTACGAACGATATGGGCACAACAAATCTTATCGCGTTTTTCATGATGAATTCTCCATCACTTCCCTGGGTTGGACTCATTGGTACTTACAGGAGGAGCACTCATACTCGCAGAAATGGATGGAGAAATCTAGCCAAATCCCATCGACTCATATGCAGTCAAAAGATACTATGTGTAAATTATTTGCATTTCTTCATTTGATGTAATTGAACTACGCTTGACCTGATTCCCGTTTAAGAGGGGATACGTAGGCAACCCTGTGAGTTCGGTCACAATTCAATAAAATTTCCATTTTCCCCCATAATCAGAAACTGGGGCAGAATTTTGAGGAGGACCCTCAAAATTCCGAAGCAAGTTCAGCCAACGACATTGCATGTAGAGCAGCCAGAAGATCATTCTGAAACTGGGGCAGAATTTTGAGGAGGACCCTCAAAATTCCGAAGCAAGTTCAGCCAACGACATTGCATGTAGAGCAGCCAGAAGATCATTCTGAAACTGGGGCAGAATTTTGAGGAGGACCCTCAAAATTTTATGGCAAGGAGGTTGCGATGTCTCTAATAACGTCACGGAATAGGTCATAACCACAAGTATCATCATAACGACAGAACCTTCGAGCATAAACATATTTCCAGCTAAGAATACTTCACTCTTACTCTTACATTTACATGAGACTAAGCCCTGTTTCAATTCTTGCATGAGGCTAAGTCCTGCCTCTCTATTTGCATAAGGCTAAGCACTGCCTTCTCTTTGCATGAGACTAAGCCCTGTCTCAATTCTTGCATGCGGCTAAGCCCTGCCTCTCTATTTGCATAAGGCTAAGCACTGCCTTCTCTTTGCATGAGACTAAGCCCTGTCTCAATTCTTGCATGCGGCTAAGCCCTGCCTCTCTATTTGCATAAGGCTAAGCATTTCCTTCTCTTTGCATGAGACTAAGCACTGTCTCAATTCTTGCATAAGGCTAAGCCATGCCTCTCTATTTGCATAAGGTTAAGCACTGCCTTCTCCCTACATGATAATAAGCACAGTCTCGATCCTTGCATGAGACTAATCCCTGTCTCAATTATTGCATAAGGCTAAGCCCTACCTCTCTATTTGCATAAGGCTAAGCACTGTCTTCTCCCTGCATGAGACTAAGCACTGTCTCGATCCTTGAATGAGACTAAGCCCTGTCTCAATTCTTGCATGAGGCTAAGCCTTGCCTCTCTATTTGCATAAGGCTAAGCATTGACTTCTCTTTGCATGAGACTAAGCCCTGTCTCGATTGCACGAGGCTAAGACCTGCCTCCCTATCTGCAAAAGGCTAAGTACTATCTTCACGAGGCTAAGCCCTGCCTCTCTATTTGCATAAGGCTAAGCACTGCCTTCATGAGACTAAGCACTGTCTCGATCCTTGAATGAGACTAAGCCCTGTCTCAATTCTTGCATGAGGCTAAGCCTTGCCTCTCTATTTGCATAAGGCTAAGCACTGCCTTCATGAGACTAAGCACTGTCTCGATCCTTGCATGAGGCTAAGATCTGCCTCCCTATCTGCATGAGGCTAAGCACAACCTTCTCCTTACATAGGACTAAGCACTGTCCTAAGCCTTGCATGAGACTAAGCATTGTCTCCCTTTACAAAAATATTGCTTTGTTTCAAACCTTGCATTATTATTTCGGGACTAAGCTCTGCTCCCAACTCTATGCAAGACTAAGCTCGGTCTTGTCATTATCTCTAGTATCATGTCTCTACATCCCATGGGCTGATATATAGCCAATTTTTCCAAAGGCATCATCCTCGTAGATGGAAGACACCATGACATGGCCTGAGGATCTCTCAATCGTGAACATCATTATTCAAAGGCATCATGGTTCGGAGACACTATCCTCAAAGCTCGAGAACATCGTTTTATGGCCTGCGAATTCCTTACCGCACAATTCATGGCCCAGGACATAATGCTCTAAGGACGTCATCCTCACCGTCCAAAGACAATCTTCATGGTCCAGAGGCAATTTGCATCATGTTTAGATTTATGAAAATCTATATGCACATATTGTGTTTTGAGTTTGCAAGCTATCCGGAAGCAATCGTTATCCTAACAGGAGCGATCTATGCTCCAGTTCTCACCAAATTATCCTCAAATTACTTCAAACATAACCGATCATCATCCGTTACCCAGTCTCACTTACCCATAACCATTTTCAAATCCCGATTGATCCCACCCGGAATATTCTGTCAACTCTTACAATAATTCCACTGGTTCATTTCACCGTTGAATCCAGAGCTACACACGTCCTGATTCCTGTAAGATCAGGTATATGTAGGCAGATCATAAGCCAGAGTGCGGCCTATTTCTTTCAAATCACCCCATTCAGTCTAAATTGGTCATCAATTTCTTTACCCGACAACTCTTTCATCCTTCCCGGGTAAAGAAGGGCAGTTGCTGATACCCAATTTGTCCCTCATGTATTTCAAATATACATATATACTTTCAAAATAGTGCATATGCATCATCATTTGACTCATAAACACAAACAAGTATTTTTCCTAATTCTTCTATAATTTTAAAGATTTTTAAATCAATTTCCCATATTTTATTAGATAAACAATCATTAAATGCATCACAAATTATTTTATGATGATTTTATCATCTAACTTCATCATTTATATACATACCAGGCTTTAAATATTTATGGTGCATTTATTATAATTACATTTACATTTTTAAGGTTAAAATTGCACATTTGCAATAATAGCCTATATATGCGTATAATTACTTTATTTTTGAAAAAATAACTTTTTATATTTTTATAGTGTTAAATAATTGTTATTAACCATTTTTATGAAAAAAAATAATATTTTTACTATTTTATTTATCATTTTTACGAATTATTTTATTAATTAAAAATGAGTATTTAACTAATAGCCCTAAATTCCTCCTAGTTTCAGACCTAGGCTACCCAAACCAGCCCAAATAACCCCAGCCCAACTACTTTAATACCTATCCCAATCCACCATAGCCCAAACCAAACGACCTCTTTAGTTATAACCTGGTTGGTACCCATTTAACCAACTCGCCCCACTCACATTTCAAATCATGGTCGTTGATCTCCTAAGATCAACAGAGGAGATCAACGGCCCCCGTTTAATCTCCCTATTTAATTAATCAACCCCACCCCAAACCCTACCATTTCTTTATGGTGCCGCCTTTGAACGCTCTCATCTCTCACCCCATGAGCCCTAAGCCGTCATCACCCCTAACCTTCCCCAAATCCAACCCCAAATCGGAATCCTCCGTGGACTCCCTTACCTTATTTGTCTATACTCACCACTGACTACTCATTTATGACCTTAATTAATTGTTTGCCTAATATGGAAAACAAATCTTTCCATAATCAAACCTAAACGATTCAACTCCTTGATTTTCTGCGGTTATTCCGTCTATATTCATCCCTGGATCTTTGAGGGTAACGAGTATGTTCGTATCTCCTTCGGTTCTTACTTACCCAAATTAGGGTTTTCAAACCCTTTCAATCGGACCTTAAAAGGTCTGATTTTCTAATTTTTAACACTATTATGTTTCTTGTATTGGTAAAAATGAGCTTCACACGTGTAATACTTATAATGACTCGGTAATCTATGTGGAGAAATGACAACATGACAACTGGTCGAGACTTTATGAAGAGGTACGAGATAAAGAGGAACAGAACAGCATACCCGTGGGGTAAGCAGATACGGGAATCTCAACCTAATTGAGAAGGCGAAGAGACACGGTTAGAATGAATCAAGACAGAATAAAGGGTAGATTCGGGGATCTTCAATTAATGAGCCAAAACGTTATATAATCTTCACACAACAGTTACGATTAATCATTGTAACGTTACATTAATGCCATTATTATCCATTAATGCTCAATCACTGAAAAGAGTAGACGTTATATTAAGAAATTCCCTATAAAAGGGAGTAAAATATAACTTGTAAGGACACGTTCGAACCACCATTGAAATATACTTACTTTTTACGCATCTTTCTGCTTTCTATTTACGAGTTTACTTACAATTATTAGTATATTCTTTTGTTTTAAGAAACCCGTGTTCTTCTTAAAATAGCTTTGNCATCTTTCTGCTTTCTATTTACGAATTTACTTACAATTATTAGCATATTCTTTGGTTATCAGAAACCCGTGTTCTTCTTAAAATAGCTTTGGCAGAGAATCTAATTCTTTGGTTAAACAAATTGGTTCCATTACCGGGAATATGATAATCTTTGTTATTTCTCAAACAACATTCTGTAAATTATGTCGAACGCCAACGACAACAACCAACAAAGGATTGGAACTCCAGTTCCATCACCTTCAGGTTCCCCACGAGGCTCAAGGGAACATTCCCCAGAGAGATCTACGACTAAAAATAATAATCACAATGGAAATGAACAAACAGGAGAACAAGATCATGTAAAACAAATGGTTGGTGAATATGTGACTCAAGCATTACAAGCTTTCATGAGGGGACTGCCAGCTGCATCACCTACACCTCTTTCTAACAACACCGCAACTGTGGAAAATCCACAACCCGGACTAGCAAACTCAGGAAGTATAGGCACTCCAAATGAGTCCCTCGAAGCAAGACCAGGTATGTCCAGTAATCCAGAATTACAATCTTTATTACTAACCTTGCAGAAACAGGTGAAGGAACAAAACAACCGAATCGAGCAAATTCCTGGAGTACCACCTGTTATCAAAGGCATTGACGTTGATAGATATTCTCAACAACCTTGGAAGCCAAATGCAGCACCCTTGCTTATTCCCAAGAAATTCAAAATGCCTGATATTCCCAAGTACGACGGGACAACTGATCCATGTGATCATGTAACTGCTTTTACTACAGGAGTAAAAGGCAACGATCTGACTAAACAAGAAATTGAATCAGTACTAATCAAGAAGTTCGGAGAGACACTCACCAAAGGAGCACTAACATGGTATTATCTTCTACCCAAAAATTCTATTGACTCTTTTGCTGAGCTTGCAGATTCTTTTATAAAAGCATATTCGGGTGCAAAAAAATTCAAAAAAAGAATAGAAGACATATTCAAGATAAAATAAGGAGACGCGGAGTTGCTTCGAGAATTTGTAGACAGGTTTCAACGAGAAAGGATGCTGCTACCAAGGGTACCTGACAAATGGGCAGCAATGGCATTTGCAAGCAACTTAAATGATAGAAGCTCAGAAGCCACGAGAAGACTCAAGGAAAGCTTGAGAGAATTCCCATCCATGACATGGAACGATGTCTATCATAGGTACAAAACCAAGCTACAAATAGAAGAAGACACCATTTCTCAATCAAAAGCTGAAGATCGAGCCAGCTCTAGACGCTCCGAACCAGAAAGGAGAACAGGTAATAACAGGTACGATCCATATATGGGACCTTCAAGACGAGAAACTCGTTCCAGGTTTGAAAACACACTGTCAGAATATAGACTGTCAAATAGAGATACAAACGCATCCTCCTCAAGATCTAGAAAAGATCAGGAGGAACGGAATAGAGGTAATGCAAGAGTCGGAGACTACAAATTCAATGTAAGTTCTTCTGAATTAATTACCGTAATGAGAAACATGGTCGATAAAGTTCTATGGCCCAAAGAAATGAGATCGAATCCAAACAGAAGGAGTCCATACTTCTGGTGCGAATTCCATAACGATCATGGACAAAGAACATCAGATTGCAGATTGTTGCAAGGTGAGGTAGAACAATTATTAAAACAGGGCTGTCTAACAGAACTGTTTAGTGAAAAAGGCAAACAGACATATATGAAGAACATGCAAGAGCCCCCGAAACCACCATCTCCAAAGAGAACAATGAATATGATACATGGAGGAGAGGAGGTGAACGGAGTAGTCTGCAAAAGAACAACAAAATTCATAATTACATACGGGAAGCGGATTCGTGAAGACATGTAAGCAGACAATATAACGTTCGACAATGCAGATGGCAACAAATTGTTGCTTCCTTATAAAGACACTCTGGTAATATCTCTACTCATACATGACACTAATGTAAAAAGAGTGTTGATTGATCCAGGTAGCTTAGTCAACATCATTTTGTTGAGAGTTGTGGAAGAAATTCTAATGGAGGATCAAGTAATCCCAAAAGCATGATCCTTATCTGTGTTTGACAACTCTACGGTCATAACAAAAGGAGAAACTGAGCTTAGTACCTATGCAGAAGGAGTAATCAAAAATACGAAATTTCAAGTCATTGACACTGATATGGCTTGCAATGTAATCATGGGGGGACCATGGATCCATGGCATGGAAGCAATACCATCTACTTTACACTAGGTAATAATATTACCTTCCAAATGGGGAATTCAACATATTCGAGGCGATCAACAGACCTCAAGGAATATAAATTCAGTAGTACACTCAAACAAAAAAGAGGTAGAGGAAGAGTCAAAAGATGAGGAAATCACCCAATTAGGTACGAAAGAAGAAATTGAACCCAAATAGGTACGGAAGAAGGAAGCCACGAGAAGGTGAACCAAATCACCACAGAGGCAACATCAACACATACGGACATGGATTCCAGACCCGATGTCATTCAGGAGCCAGAAGAAGACGAGCATATTAAAACAACTATTGAGGAGCTCGAAGCTATCCCACTGTTCGAGCAGAAGCCTGAGAAAAAAGTTCATATAGGCACGAGGCTAAACCCCGCCAGAAGAGGTAAGTTAATTGAATATTTAAAAGCTAACTCAGATTTTTTCGCTTGGTCCCATTCAGATATGACAGGT
>MDKI01190267.1:0-24562 GCA_005239505.1 Nicotiana paniculata | reverse complement strand
CTGGCTAACGCCTGGCCATGGCTGGCGTTTGAAGTGTAACGCCTGGCTAACGCCAGGCACCCCTGGCCTTAAGAGACAAACGCCTGGCTAATGCCAGGCTTGTCCCGGGTCGCTCCTTTTCGACTCTTGAGCGTATTTTTTCGACGTTTATGCTCTCATTAGCTCGGCTTCCGTTTCCAATTCACCTACACATTAAATAAACCCCATTAGGCACATACGACGTGTATTTTTATCATTAAATCACATAAAATGCAAGGTATATAATGCTTAAAAATCATGAATTCTAGCCACGCATCACGAAGCATCGAGTCTCTTCAATGAGGCACAACAAGATCTGAATCGGGTAAGCCTTAAATCCTCTCGTTGATATCACACTTATGTTTATTTCTTCTTTTCCTGTCTAATTTTCTTTCTTCCTTCGGTATAGGCCTCGGTACTCCACCAGGAAGCATTTTCCAAATCCCGAGTAGAGCTGAGCTGGTGCGAGGCCGATGTTCAAAGGCTTATGGAGGAGAGAAATGGCCTCAAACTTGTCAGGGGGCAAAACGAAAAAGAGATCAAGGACCTCCGAGCCGATTTGTCCACGGCTCATAAAGATTAAACCGACCTAATTGAGCAGGTAATGAAAATCTTAGAAGCTAATGGCATCGGTTCGGGAATGATGGCTAACGCTTCAATCTCACAGGTTCAGCAGAAGCTCGAGATGATTGAGCAGTTTCGCGAAGAGGTTGATATGATGAAGGAGGAGCGCTTAGGATGAAAGCAAAATATAGACTGCTTTCTTCATAGAAGGAAGCTTCTCGAGCCCAATTGTCATCGGCTAAAAATCAGCTTCAAGGCATGAAGAAGAAAAGCTCGGCTCAGGACAAGAAAGTAGAGAAGCTCGAGGCTCGATTGGCCACCAAACTTGCAAAGGCCAAATCTGAGGCTGAAAAGGCTAAGGCTGATGCGGAGGCGATCGTGGTTGTCTACCGATATGATGCTGAAGCTGCTCAAGCCCAAGCAAAAGAAATTTCCGAGGCCGCCCAAACTCGAGCTCTTTGGGTTGTCGAGCTCGCCAAGTGCCAATATTGGAGGGAAACCCTTGAGGAGATCCATGCTCGATTTTCGATCTTATTGATGAGATAAAAAGGCCAAAGAGCACAAATAAGATTCTAAGGCACTGGCTTTGAGGAGATCCATGCTCGAGGCTTAGGCAATTTGATCGAAGCCGGACAAGTATAATTTTTATAACCGAGTGAGTACTTGCTTGAACTCGAAGTAGAGCAACCCTTAGGTTTTATTTGAGTGAGGATTACTTCTCTAACTCAAAAATAAAAATGGCCCTTATGCTTTTGTATTAGGTCAATGTGACCTTTGTAGAAAGAATGGCTTTCTTCCCTTTTCGGCTTAAAAGAGTTATTCATATAAAAATTTTGTTATGCCTTAGCATGAGATAAATTTGTACCCATTAAGGCTTTCGAGGGTCGATGTTATCGGATCCCTTTGTTTCATAATGCCTTAGCATAAAATAAAGAAATTGTTCGAGGGTTCGAACAATTCGGTACCCCTAAGGGTTTTCGAGGGTCGATGTTATCGAAGCCCTTTGTAATTTTTCCGAGGGTATCCCTTTTAACCGGTTTATAAAAATACGAGAAGGCCTATATTGTTACGAAATTCGGACGTCTTCGAACCTTCTTAATTCGGCCGTAGCCTTTTATTTGGGATTTGCCTCTTCGGATTATTTTCCCCTTTCATTTCGAGCTTGCTCTAAGTATGAGTCCCCGAGTGGGGTGGCCATAGCCTATAAAAATCAAGGATTGACTTTTTAAGGTCTTACAATCTCGAGGTTTTAATAATTCGATCACGTCCATTTTTCGGATAGCAGTCCCCGAGTGTGGGGTTAGTCTTTCGAACTTCAATTATTATCGTCCCTTAAGCCTGTTTGCACCATAGATCAAGAGTATGAAAGAAAATTTTTTTTCCAAGGCACGGAATATTTGGAAAGGAAAAAATACTTCTCTTCATGGATGATTATACATGCATACATGTTTGATGTTAGGGCTCGAGTAGCCTACATGGGCACGACTCATTCAACCGTTTGGCCCTTACAATATTTACCTATCGAGACCCTGTTAATACGAAGTACTTTCCTTGCAACACAGTTTACATTTGAGGGTGATGCCCCCCGGTATTCGAGGTTGATTGTAAAGAAGCCTCAGATACTGTTGAATTTCTCTAAGTTAGCACGAACAATGGTTGCCTCGTTAAAAACCTCACCGGAAAAACCTATTTGGGACAAAAACCAATCTAAAGGAAAAAGAGTGTAACGCGTGCTTTCAGACCTAAGGACTTTGAAGGATCCATCGATGTCTTCGATCGAACACCTTCAATTGGTTAACTTAAAACATAAATAAAAATGGAGAAGTTCTTACATTAGCAGTAATATCGTTTGAGGAGTGATATGTTTCACTTGTTTGGTAGCTGCTCGCCGTTCATTGTGCCAAGCTTGTAGGACTCTTTTCCGGTGATATCGATGACCTGATATGGTCCCTCCTAGTTTGGGCCAAGTTTTCCTTCATTCGGGTTTCTAGTGTTGAGGGTGACTTTTCTCAGAACTAAGTCCCCGATTTTAAAGTATCGAAGATTGGCCCTTAGATTGTAATACCTTTTGGTCCGCTGTTTTTGTGAGGCCATTCGAACGAGGGCGGCTTCCCGTCTTTCATCTAGCAATTTGAGGTTGGTATTCATAACCTCGTGATTTGACTCCTCTGTTGCATACCGAAACCTAAGGCTAGGTTCCCCAACTTTGACTAGGATAAGAGCTTCGGCACCATAGACTAAAGAGAACGGTGTTGCCCCCGTACTGGATTTCCACATTGTGCGGTACGCCCAAAGAACCTCGGGCAATATCTCTCTCCATTTTCCTTTAGCATTGGCCAATCTTTTCTTTAGATTTTGAATGATGGTCTTGTTTGTCGATTCGTCTTGTCCGTTCCCACTATGATGATATGGCGTTGATAAAATCCTTTTAATCTTGTGATATGACGAAAGAGTCAAGATAAGGCCGGAACACACTGGGCATCAAATGCATAAAGGCTGTTGGGGTATTGGTCATCCCAAAAGACATGACAAGAAACTCATAATGAGTATATCTAGTCCTGAAAGCAGTCTTCGGGATATCCGACTCCTGAATCTTCAACTGATGATAGCGTGAACGCAAGTCAATCTTGGAAAACAACCTGGCACCCTATAACTGATCAACTAAATCATCAGTGCAAGGAAATAGATACCTGTTCTTCACTGTAACCTTGTTCAGCTGGCGATAATCAATACATATACGCATAGAACCATCATTTTTCTTCATAAACAAGACCGGAGAACCCCAAGGTGACACATAGGCCTAAGGAAGCCCTTATCAAGCAACTCCTGCAACTGCTCCTTCAACTCATTAAACTCAGGAGGATCCACACAGTAAGGAGGAATAGAGATGGGCTGAGTGCCTGACAAAAAATCAATGTTAAAATCAATATCTCTGTCGGGCGGCATGCACGGAAGATCAGCTGGAAACACATAACGGAAGTCCCTCACTACGGGAACTGACTCAACTATAGGGGTATCAGTACTGACATCTCTCACATCGGCCAAATACGCGTCACATCCCTTCTCAACCATTCACTGAGCCTTAAGAAATGAAATAACCCGCCAGGGAGTATACTCTAAGATACCTCTCAACTCTAATCACGGTAATCCTGGCATAGCCAGCGTCACAGTCTTAGCGTGACAATCAAAAATAGCATAATGGGGTGACAACCAGTCCATGCCCAAGATAACATCAAAATCTACCATGCTGAGTCATAATAAATCATCTCTGGTCTCAAAACCACTAAGAGCAATAAAACACGACCGATATACGCGGTCCACAACAAGAGAATCTCCCACAGGAGTAGATACATAAACAGGGGAACTCAAGGAATCCCGAGATACCCCCAAATGTGGAGCGAAATAAGAGGACACATATGAATACGTAGAGCCTGGGTCAAATAATATCAATGCATCTCTATGACAGAATGGAACAATACCTGTGATGCCAGAGTCGGAATCAACTGCCTCTGAACGAGCTGGAAGAGAATAATACCTGGCCTGGCCTCCCCCTCTAGGGCGACCTCGGCCTCCCCGACCTCCACCTCGTGCTGGCTGAGTAGGTGGGCATGCAGCTGGGGCTAGAAGCATGGACGAAGGACCCGTTGGAGCACGTGGCAGCTAAGACGTCTGTGAAGGTGCACCCCTCCTAAGTCTGGGGCAATACCTCACCATATGACGAGTATCATCACACTCGAAACAACCCCTCAGAGAACGCGACGACTGTGAGTGGCTCTGAACAGGTCTGCTGGATTGGCTGCTAATAACATCCCGAGTATGAGGCACATTGGATACTAGTGGTGCATAATAAGGCTCATGAGGTCTGGGAGGAGCTGGAACACTACTTGCGGATGGAAGAGCTGAATGAGCAGGGCGACTCACAAAACCCCTACCATGGCGAGTTGCTGGGGCGCGAGCTCCAGAATAATAACCAGTCTCTCGAGACCTCTTGGCCTCTCTCTCCTCTCAGTCCCGGGCAAGCATGCCCTACACTCTCCTGGCAGTACTCACGACCTGGTGATAAGAGATATCCATCTCCAACTCCCTGGCTATACTGGTCCTGATACTGGGGTGGAGTCCCTCAATAAATCCATGAATCCTCTCTCTGACTGTAGCAACCAAAGCCGGTGCATTTCGGGCTAACTCACTGAAACTGACTGCATACTCCGACACAGTCATAGAACCCTGGCGCAACTGCTCAAACTCTGCGCGCCAAGCATCCCTGAGGCTCTAATGGACATACTCACGCAAAAACATGTATAAGAATTGAGTCCAAGTGAGTGAGGCTGCCTCGTCCGAACTACTCAGCTCATAGGCACGCCACCACTTATAGGCTGCTCCTCTCAACTGGAAGCGGTAAAAGAAACCCCTGTCATCTCCTCTATGCCCATAGTGCAGAGAATACGATGACACTTCTCTAGAAAACTATGAGCATCCTCTGATGCTTATAAACTGAAATTAGGTGGGTGTTACTTCTTGTACCTCTCAAGTATAAGCTGGTCTGCCTCAGAAATAGCTTCCCTGGTCTCATGCTGAACCGGAACCACTGGTGGCATAGGAATAAATTCTGGGGCCTGATCAACCTGGACCCTCTGCTCAAGAGTACGGGCTGCGAGAGTGTGTGCCCCTCCCCCGGCCTGAGATGTGGCGGGAGCTATCGGGATTAATCCAGCCTGAGCTAAAGTGCTGAACATGCTCATGCACTGGGCTAGAGTCTTCTGGAGGGATGGAGCAGCAATAGGAACCTCCGGTTTCTTTCCTCCAGCTGGAGATGCTAGGGGCTCCTCCGTCACAGCTCGTGAAGGTGCTCTGGCTGCACCGCGTGGTCGTCCTCTTCCCCGACCCCGGACTCTGGAGGCTCTGGCAGGGAGCTCGGGTGCCTGATCGTCGGATCTCCCTGTATGGGTCCTCACCATCTGTGAGAAATAATAGAATAGAGAAATTTAGAATTTGATGTCAATAACTCGCACGACAAGGAAATCAAAGAAGTATGGTGTTGGGTCCCAAACACACACGCAATTATACGTGGTCGACAAGTAATATAGGATTGTAAGTCCAGATATCATACCAACAGAGAATTGTGATTAACTATCAACAAAATTAAACCCAAACAATTAATCTATTCAAGCGAACACCATAGTATGAATATTTAACTAAAATTAATCTAGAATAGTAAACTATGAAATTAACGAAACAAATTGGCGAAATTAGACACGAATTCAATAAGAGCCGATATTCTAGAGCTATGGTTTAGCAATCCTGTTGAGTTTCTCACTTAAATCGTCTGATTAATTTATCTGGTTTATTGATTGACGCGGTTAATATTTCTCGTAGCCTTCTCCCGAAGTACAACTCGCCTATTCAAGCTAACCTAACGCCTATATTCCTATGAAATTAGGATTAACAAGAACACATTAATAATTCCCGTATAATAATTAAGCAAGGCGATTAGGTATATTCCTATCCTAACCGCAAATCCGCTCCCCTAAAGGGTTAAGATCTTGCTCTACCCAATCTTATATGCAATCTAGAATTCCCTCTCCCGAGTTCAATCCTAGATTCGTAGATAGTATTCAATTGGTGATCAAGCAATCAAATAATTAAGCGCAAGATTGAATAAATAAACCAATATGATAAAATAATAAGAACAATTCAAGCTTCAAACTACAACGTTCATGTAGCACCCCAAAACTCTAGAACTAATGAACTATGAAATTAAAGAGAAGAGAAGAAAAACTAGGTAGAAGCCTCCTTCAAGAGTGGTGTGTGTTCCTCCACGTCCCTCCGTCAATCTCCCCCAAAGTTGTATTTTTGGGTCTATTTATATGCTTGGGATAAACCCTAAACGTGTTGGAGACTTCTACTTAAATCGGGAAACACTTAAAATCTTCAAAACTCGGAATTGACCGGACAGGGGATCCCCGACGTTAAGCCCCAAACGCCTAGCTATAGCCTGGGTAGGCCAGGCGTTTGGGCTCTAACGCCCCACTATAGCCTGGGTAGGCCAGGTTTTAGGGGCAAAACGCCCCACTATAGCCTGGGCAGGCCAGGCTTTAGGGGCAAAACGCCCTACCATAGCCTGGGCAGGCCAGGCTTTAGGGGCAAAACGCCCGGCTATAGCCTGGGCAGGCCAGGCTTTAGGGGCAAAACGCCCCACTATAGCTTGGGCAGGCCAGGCTTTAGGGGCAAAACGCCAGGCTATGGCCCGGGTCACTCCTTTTCTACTCCTGAGCATATTTTTGACGTTTATGCACCCATTTAGCTCGGCTTCTATATCCAATTCACCTACATATGAAATAGACTCCATTATGCACATATAACGTGTATTTTTATCACAAAAGCACATAAAATGTAAGGCACATGATGCTTAAAACTATGGATTCTAGCCACGCATCATATGGTTGTTCTTAACAGTTCCATATCCTCCTGAAGATAAGTACGGACGTATCTGTACCAATCATGAAAAAACAATAGCTCAGAACACAACAATTCAACAAGGGATCTCCCGGGATACCGTCTCATATTCCTAAACGTTAATGTGTAGGGGGTCTCCTGAAATATCGTTCCGTAGTCCAAAATAAATATGTTGTCACGACCCAAATTCCCAACCCACGGGATCGTGATGGCGCATAACACAATACTTGCTAGGAAAGCCGATGTTAGAAATTTACTAACCATTTCCTTTAAAAGTTTACTTAACATAATAGAAATCTTAAAATAAAACAAATAAATCTAATGCTTTCCAATAAATGACTTCATGAATAATATTAGATAAAATGAAACGAACCACGAACTATTACAAACTATATATCTACCTAGGGTCTGGTGTCACAATTCACGAACTACTAATGAATGCTACAAGTATTTGGCTGAAATAAAAATATCTCTGTTTTGAATGAAATAAAACAACAACTAAATAGTGTAGAGAAGACTTCAGGAGTCTGCGAATGCCATTAGATCTACCTCTTGTCTCCCTGAAAATACACAGCTATATCTCAAACTTATCACTGGCCAGTACCTGGATCTGCATAAGAAGTGCAGAGTGCGGTATCAGTACAACCGACCCCATGTACAGAGTAAGTGCTGAGTCTAACCTCGACGAAGTAGTGACGAGGATACGGCGGGGCATTAACAATATAACATGTGAAAAATATATAATAAAGCAAGAAGGAAATTCTAAACAAACAAAACAAAACAATAATTTGTAGCAATGAATAAAATAACTCAGCCACCTTTTCCAGGTCTCAACTTTAACCAATTCTCACATAAGTTTCCAAATTCCACTTTGAAACAACCGTAAGTACATAATATGATAAACAGTAAGTTTTTAAATCCTTGTGTTTATAAATCAGTAAAACATAAATGTCCTCCCTTATTTCTCCATGTTGAGGCGCGCAACCCGCTCCCACCTGTCCACCCTTATTGTTCCTCCCTATATATATCACCCTTATTTCTTCTGTTGCGGCGTGCAACCCTATCCCACCTGTCCACCCTTATCACTCCTTTTTGCGGCGTGCAACCCGCTCCCACCAGACAATCACATCTCTTTATTTGTAAAAAATATTTTCACAATTTAAGTCAAATCCTTTCACAATATTTATGTCTCAATAATTGTAAACAGAACAAGTTTCACTTTAAATAACAGTAAAAGCAGAATATGAAATAATGACAATAAAACAATGAGTTTTCCAGCCTTCATTTTATAAACAGTCAAACATGATTATTCTTCCTTATTGATCCTTGTTGCGTCGTGCAACCCGATCCCACCTGTCCACCCTTATTGCATTTCCCTATATATATATATCACCCTTATTCTCTTGTTGCGGCATGCAACCCAATCCCTCCTGTCTAACCTTATTACTCCTTGTTGCGGCGTGCAACCCGCTCCCGCCAGATAAATCACATTTCATTTCTTTATTTATAAAAAAGTTTCATAAATTCCAAGCCTTTCACAATACTTAAATCTCAATTATCATAAACAGGAAACTGTACTATTCAGAAACTTCACCAGTTATCACTACATAGCGAAACCAACCGAAATGTATAATGTAACACTGACAACCAGCTCAATCAGATGTACCACAATGTGACTAAGGAACAAGTAACACTTTCAAAATACTTGAAACAATATTTAACAACAAGTTGACGAACCAAGTTGACATGAAGGCATCAATGATCATAAAACAATTAAGCTAGGGATCAATTAAATTGGAAACGGGGAAGGGATCATGTTCAACAAGTAATTTGGTGGTGCATAGATACTCGTCACCTCACCTATACACCACACATATGAAAATTCACATAGCATTTAATTTGGGGATTCCTATTCCCTTAAGTCAAGGTTAAACCAAGCACTTACCTCAATTTCACAATCAAATTACTGCTCTAACACAACTTTTCCTTTAGAATTTGCCTCTAACCCACTTGAATTTAATCACAATTGGTTCAATATCATCAACTATTGCTTAAAGGAATTAACTTTAATGAAAAACTATGGTTTTCCTATATTTTCTTATCAAAATACAAAAATCAACCCCGGGCCCACTTGGTCTAAACACGAGGTTCGGACCAAAACCCGTTTACCCAATCTCCCCCGAGCCTGGATATACAATTGGTTTTGGAAACCGACCTCAATTCGAGTTCTAAATCTCCAACTTTTGGAATTCCTGAGTTCTACCTAAAACCCCCAATTTTTACCATGAAAACTCTAGATTTTTGGTTGAATCTTGTTAAAAGTTGTTAAGGAATGAAAGGAATTAGTTAGAGATCACTTACCAATGATTTGGAGAAGTTTGGGTCTTTGAAAAATCACCTATGGAGGTTTAGGGTTTGAGAGAATTGAAAAAGAAGTGAAAAAAACGTCTAAAATCTGACTTTAACAAGTTGTGGATCTCGCTTTTGCGAACCCTTTGAATTTGGACAGACATTGCAAATGTGATAAATTTTTCGCATTTGCGACATATTGAAGTCTTTCATTTGCGATCAAAAATCTCGCATTTGCAAGATCTGAGGCTGGCCTAAGACTTCGCATTTGCAAAGTGTGATCTCGCAAATACGAGATGAGAGGCCTGCCAACACCAGATTTTTGTTGTGCAATTTTTCTTTAAGTCTAGACACTCAGTAGCCTACCCAAAACTCACCCGAGCCCTCGGGACTCCAAACCAAACATGCACGCAAGTCTAAAAATATCATACGGACTTACTCGTGCGATCAAATCATCAAAATAACATCAAAACTATAAATTTAACCTCAAAACTCAAGATTTTCTCAAGACTAACTTTTCAACCGGATGTCCGAATCACGTCAAACCAACTCCGATTCTCATCAAATTTCACAAATAGGACTTAAATATCATAACAAACTTGTTCCGGGCTCCGGAATCAAAATACGGGCCTGATACCAACAATTTCACATATTATTTCATTTTTTTTATTTCTTTTAATAACCAGCATTTTCTAAGGCTAGGGACCTCGGAATTCAATTCCGGGCATATGCCCAAGTCCCATATTTTATTGCGGACCTCCCGGGATCGTTGGAACACAAATCTGGGTCTGTTTACTCAAAATGTTGACCAAAGTAAACTAAATACAACTCTAGAAATTACTATTTTCTCATATTTTCACGTAAAAGCTTTCCGGTTTCACGCCCGGACTATGCACGCAAATTGAGGTAATTAAAATTAGTCTTTCTATGGCTAAAAATCCTAGAATGGAGTCTAAATTTTTAAAATGACCCTTTGGGTCATCACAGTCTCCACCTCTATAACAAACGTTCGTCCTCGAATGGACATAGAAAATTACCTGAATTGGCAACAAGTGTGGATATCTACTCTACATGTCTGACTCGGGCTCCCAAGTAGCTTCCTCAACGGGCTGACATTTTCACTACACTCGAACTGAAGGATAACTCTTTGATCTCAACTGGTGAACCTGCCAGTCTAAAATGGCTACCGGCTCCTCCTCATAAGTCAAATCCTTGTCCAATTGGACAGAACTGAAGTCTAACACGTGGGACAGGTCACCATGATATTTTCGGAGCATAGACACATGGAATACCGGATGAACTAACGATAACCCTGGAGGCAACGCAAACCTATAAGCTACCTCCCCTACTCTCTCAAGAATCTCAAATGGCCCGATATACCTAGGTCTCAAGTTACCCTTCTTCCCAAATCTCATAACACCCTTCACGGGTGATACTCGAAGAAACACTCTCTCTCCAACCATTAATTCCACATCACGAGCCTTACGGTCAACATAACTCTTTTGCCTAGACTGAGCTGCGCGAAGTCGATCCTGTATAATCTTGACCTTGTATAAGGCCTCTTGAACTAAGTCTGTACCCAATAATCGAGCCTCTCCTGCCTCAAACCATCTGACTGGCGATCTACACCATCTACCATATAATGCCTCATAGGGAGCCATTTGAATGCTCGACTGGTAACTATTATTGTAGACAAACTTCGCTAACGGCAAGACTGATCCCAAGAACCTCCAAAGTCAATAACACAAGCGCGGAGCATATCCTCCAAGATCTGAATAGTATGCTCGGACTGCCCGTTCGTCTGAGGATGAAATGTTGTGCTCAACTCAACTCGGGTACCCAACTCTCGCTGAACTGCCCTTTAAAAGTGAGAGGTAAACTGCGCACCTCGATCATAAATGATAGACACGGGCACGCCGTGAAGGAAAAAAATCTCTCGTATATATACCTCTGCCAATCGCTCTGAAGTATAAGTTCTTGCCACTGGAATGAAATGTGCTGATTTAGTCAGCCTATCCACAATAACCCAAACGACGTCAAACTTCCTCTGAGTCCATGGGAGGCAAACAACAAAGTCCATAGTGATATGCTCCCACTTCCACTCAGGAATCTCTATCTGCTGAAGCAAACCATCGGGTCTCTGATGCTCATATTTCACCTGTTGGCAATTCAAACAACGAGCCACATAAGCAACAATATCCTTTTTCATCCTTCTCCACTGATAGTGCTGCCGCAAGTCCTGGTACATCTTGGCAACACCCGAGTGAATAGATTATTTATAACTGTGAGCCTCCTCAAGGATCAACTCACGAAGCCCATCAACATTAGGCACACATATATGACCCTGCATCCTCAAAACACTGTCATCTCCAATTGTAACTTTCTTGGCACCACCGTGCCGAACTGTGTCCTTAAGAACCATCAAATGCGGGTCATCATCCTGTCGATCTTTGATACGCTCAAATAAGGAAAACCGAGAGACTGTACACGCTAAAACATGGCTGAGCGAATATCCAACCTCACGAACTCATTATCCAAAGTCTGAATGTCTGAAGCTAATGGCCTCTCACTGACTGGAATAAATGCAAGGTTGCCCATACTTACTGCTTTTCTACTCAATGCATCGGCCACCACATTGGCCTTTCCCGGATGATACAATATTGTGACGTCATAGTCTTTCAATAACTCTAACCATCTCCTCTATCTGAAATTAA
This sequence comes from Nicotiana paniculata, assembly GCA_005239505.1. Classification (NCBI taxonomy): domain Eukaryota; kingdom Viridiplantae; phylum Streptophyta; class Magnoliopsida; order Solanales; family Solanaceae; genus Nicotiana; species Nicotiana paniculata. The sequence continues at coordinate 12,464 of MDKI01190267.1, read as the reverse complement.
GATCCTTTTGCTTGAAAAAATACTGAAGGCTACGATGATCCGTGTAAACCTCACATGGTACGCCATAAAGATAGTGCCTCCAAATCTTCAACGTGTGGACAATGGCGGCCAACTCTAAGTCATGGACATGATAATTCTTCTCATGAATCTTTAACTGCCGAGACGCATATGTTATCACCCTGTCCTCCTGCATCAATACCTCTCCCAACCGAACAGGGGAAGCATCACAATACACCGTGGGAGATCCTGAACCTGATGGTAACACCAACACCGGTGCTGAAGTCAAGGTGGTCTTCAGCTTCTGAAAGCTCGCCTCACACTCGTCCGACCATTTGAATAGAACACCCTTTTTTCTCAATATGACCTTAATAGTTGTTCATAGTCAATTACAGAATCATCAAATAACTTCGCGTAACAATAATACCCTTTCAACCCTTCACAATACTAATAACGAGATGAGATGCATGAAGACCTCATAATTATTTACCCGAATTAACGTGTCTCATTTAACACCACATGGGCGGGCACCCACCTCGTAAGTCAAAGCTCAATAATTATAACACAAATTTGGAAAATGATGCACAGATAAATTTTGTACAAAAATTTTCAAATAAACCTAACAAGCATGACTCCCTATTTTTTTTTTTTTGGAAAATCCACTAGGCAGGAGCCTAGGGATAGTTTTATTAATACTAAAAAGCTAAAAAGAACCACATAGGAAGAGTACAAATAAGGGGGAAAACAGCACCAGTAATGTTGCCTCTATGCCTTGGCTATCTAATTACTCCTCTGCGCCTCACTATGCCCTTATGGCAACCTCATGTAGAGGAATCATGATGTAGATGCCTGCAAAGTCTCACGAGGGCATATAATCTCATAGCCATTTGGATATCTTTCCAAAGGCATAGGGCTAGAGCAACACAAACTGGGCTAAACCTTACCTTACTAATCCTATTGAGGCAAATAAAAAGCCTCACCTACTAGCATGCATGTAAAAAGAAAGAACTAGCTAGTACTAAATATTCTATGATCATCACAGAGTTTATAACATACTCTGTGATGATATTACATAAAACTATGCTAATGTGATGGTAGAATAAGAATATGTAAACATAACAGTGATGTACTATCTTCTCTAATTTTATGAAGTCTTCAACTTGTAACCGCTTGTCTTCCTCCTCTACCCTCTTCAAAATGTCTTCAAATTTCATGATTTCTTCTTTGAACGAGTTGACTTTGTTGACGTAGTTGGATAAACCTATTTTTTTTTGGCAACTCTCATTGGGAGTCGCCTTATATTTGCATCTTCATTCACTCTTCCGTCCCAACTTCTTTCCCTTGTTCGAGTCTTCTTGCTTTTTCCACTATGCATAGGTGATAGATCACCTTTTCTTGCTGCCTCTGTCCGGTATTGATTTAGTATATCATCTTCCTCACCCTCTACATATGTATCTCTGCCCACAATCACCGGATTTGGCATGTCTCGATCAAAGTCTTGCGTCACCATAATATTTCCTTCCTACTTAACTAAAACTGCCTTGTTTTGTGTTGTGTTTTGTAATATGCTCCTACTTCTACTCACACGACCAGTGCTAAAAGCATGACTCCCTATTGGTACTATAGTAAAAATTTTAATTTCACAAGGGAGAATTTAAACACAAGAATTTCCATCACAAGGATCTCGTCCTTATATAACTTCCACCATGGCTCGTAGCCCGATTTGAACATATCAAATCATATTAAAAATGCGAGGATCTCGTCCTCAGTTCTGTATCACAAGTAATATGCATATCATGCCAATCATAACACTTCTTTTCTTCTTTTAAATATTTTCTGTTAAACAAAATTACAACACGTAATAATAGACATGGCTATCTCCATAGAATTTCTCAATACAAGTATTCACATAAGTAGATTTCAGGGTTACGAAGCTCACCCATGAGTGGAGCATATTAGGAGGACTTTATTAGATACTCATAACCGAATCAAGTTACGGAAATTGTCACTTTATAATAACAAGAAATTGTACTTGTAATGAAACCATCTGGTGTAACGACCTCAGCCATACCATAGAAAATATATCAATAGGCTGGGTCTCCACCTCTAGGAGTCTGACCTCCATCTTCGACATCCCAACCCCTTCCCCTAGCTGGACATGTAAGTTTAGTTGTAACTACAATTGGGCACATATCCTGAGTGCTCTGATGAAATATGACTCTCCCAAGTTTAGGACAATTTCTACCACTAGCCGAAATAAAGTATCAACTTGCCCTAAGTCGTATAAAACTTTACGATCATAATTGAGTCCTTTAATGAGTCTGTGGACTTGCTCTCTGGCCATATGAACCAAAGTAGGAGTATGACGGGCTAACTTATCGAATCTGATGGCATATTCTGACACCGTCATAGTGACCTGACGCAACCGTTCAAACCCTATGCGCCACACATTATGGAGAGTCCGAGAAACAAACTCCTTCAAAAGCATTTATGAGAACTTAGTCAGGTAGTTGATGTTGCAATGGCTGGTCGTCCTCTTCGTAGGCTTGCCACAAACACCGACGACCAATTTCTTCTTTTACTATGTTGGCTCAATACTGCTGAGCTACCCCATTTATTCATATACTCTTCGTTATTCTTTGGGGTAATTCTCATCCCTATTGATGCACAATGATCACAAATGTAGAGCTCTATATAGATAAATCTTGGCACGAACCATATAGTCTAGAAGCTCGTCAACCACTGTACTCCCTCTGAAACACCCCAAAATCCGCAACCGTGACTTCCACGCTGAGTTGTTTATATAACTCCTTTGGCACTGAGGGATAGGGTTATTAAGGAGGAAAACATACCGCAAGTCCTAGCTTATCTCTCGCAAAATCTCAGGCCTTATACATTCCAGGCCAAATCCGATATAACATAGGACCCCACAATCTATTCCTTGACAGTGGACTTCCCCACTTGGCACCAAGTCATAGGTCACAATGACTGATAATCCACAATGTTAAACTTCACAGCTCATATAAATCAACCCCATTGCTTTCAACTATTCCCACGTTCTGCAATACTTCATAGCATCGGTCAAGAAAATCATGTGAGTCCTCAAAAGATGTACCACTGAAATAGAGTGGAAATAGTTTGGTAAACTTGTCCAACCTCAATAAACAGACTAGTGCATCCCGCAACACTGGATTAGCTATAAATCCTTCTGGAATTCGAACTGGCCTAACATATACCGACTGGGCTAGAACCTTCGCTTCTAGATCCATCTGAGGCTCTACCATAGGTAATGATGTTCGAGCTCTAGGCTGAGCTCTGCCTCTGCCTCTTTCCCTAATCTTAGATGTCATTGGGGCTCCATTTCTTTTCCGGTTGTAGATGCATTGTGTATTGTCGAGATTTGTGAGAGGACAAGAATAAACGAGTTCAATCATTAGTGATAGAATAAATTCGCACGATAGAGTAGAATAGAAATGAAATTGTTCCTAACTCCATAGCCTCTGAGAGATAAGTACAGACATCTCCATATCGATCCTTCAGACTCTATTAAGCTTGTTCGTGAATTGTGAGACCTAGTCAACCTAGTGCTCTGATACCAACTTGTCACGAACCAAATTCCCAACCCACGGATCGTGATGGCGCCTAACACAATACTTGCTAGGCAAGCCAATGTTAGAAATTTACTAACCATTTCCTTTAAAAGTTTACTTAACACAATAGAAATCATAAAATAAAATAAATAAATCTAATGCTTTCCAATAAATGACTTCATGAATAATATTAGACAAAATGAAACTAACCACGAACTATTACCAACTATATATTTACCCAGGGTCTAGTGTCACAATTCACGAACTACTAATGAATGCTACAAGTATTTGGCTGAAAGAAAAATATCTCTGTTTTGAATGAAATAAAACAGCAACTACATCTACCTCTTGTCTCCGTGAATGCCATTACATCTACCTCTTGTCTCCGTGAAAATGCACAACTATGTCTCGAACTTAACACTGGCCAGTACCTAGATCTGCACAAGAAGTGCAGAGTGAAGTATCAGTACAACCGACCACATGTACTGAGTAAGTGACGAGCCTAACCTCGACGAAGAAGTGACGAGGCTACGGTGGGGCATTAACAATATAAACTGTGAATAATATATAATAAAGCAAGAAGGAAATTCTAAACTAAACAAAACAATAATCTGTAGAAATGAATAGAATAACTCAGCCACCTTTTTCAGGTCTCAGCTATAACCAATTCTCACATAAGTTTCCAAATTCCAAATTCCACTTTGAAACAACCATAAGTACATAATATGATAAACAATAAAGTAAAACAATAAGTTTTCAAATCCTTATGTTTAAAAAGCAGTAAAACATAAATGTCCTCCCTTATTGCTCCTTGTTGAGGCGCACAACCCGCTCCTATCTGTCCACCCTTATTGCTCCTCCCTATATATATCACCCTTATTTCTTCTGTTGCGGCGTGCAACCTGATCCCACATGTCCACCCTTATCACTCCTTGTTGCGGCATGCAACCCGCTCCCACCAGACAATCACATCTCTTTATTTGTAAAAAATATTTTCACAATTTAAGTCAAATTCTTTCACAATATTTATGTCTCAACAATTGTAAACAGAACAAGTTTCACTTTAAATAACAGTAAGAGCAGAATATGAAATAATGACAATAAAACAATGAGTTTTCCAGCCTTTATTTTATAAACAATCAAACATGAATATTCTCCCTTATTGATCCTTGTTGCGTCGTGCAACCCGATCCTACATGTCCACCCTTATTGCTCCTCCCTATATATATATATCACCCTTATTTCTCTTGTTGCGGCGTGCAACCCGATCCCACATGTCCACCCTTATTAGTCCTTGTTGCGGCATGCAACCCGCTCCCACCAGACAAATCACATTTCATTTCTTTATTTATAAAAAAGTTTCATAAATCAGATTCTAAGCCTTTCACAATACTTAAATATCAATTATCATAAATAGGAAACTGTACTATTCAGAACTCACCAATCATCACTACAGCTCGAAACCAACCGAAATGTATAATGTAACATTGACAACCAGCTCAATCAGATGTACCAAAGTAAATATGCAGCCAAACAAAAAGATTCAATAATCATGGCACAGAGTCCTACAGTTTATCCTAAGTACAAGTTAAGGAAGGCAAGTAAAACCACTAAACATGTTGCACGTAGTTCAAAGAAACAGTTAAGGCAAGTAGGCATGCTTTCTTAGTCTAATAGAATACTACACAAACTAATAAGTCCAAATAAGAGGAAAGACATGTCACTTTTTAAAGAAAATCAGATTTTACAACAAATAGCCCGTGTATGTACTTGCCACCTCACGTAAACGGCGCTCATATAACAATAATAGTATCAATCCTAAGGGGAGTTCCCCCACACAAGGTTAGGCAAGTCACTTTTCGAACCAAGCTCAAATCAATCCAAAATAACGCTCTTTCCACGAATATCCGACTCCGAATGGTCCAAATCTATCCAAAACCAATTACATAACATAAATATAACTACAAGAAACTAATTTAACGAACGAAATCAAAGTTAAAGCAAGAAATTGGAAAATCGCTAAAAAATTCTCCCGGGGATCACGTCACGGAATCAGGTAAAAGTCACAAAATAAGAACACCCATTTACTCATGAGTTCACTCGTACCAAAATTACTGAAATCTGATACAAAAATCTTGATCAAAACCCCAAAATTCGGCCTAAGAACTTTTCTCAAATTTTCCTAAATTTTAACACCAAATCCGAAATTAAATGAAGAATTCAAGCATAGATTAGTGGGATATAATCATAAAGAAGTTAAGAATTATTACCCAATCCCTTTGAAAATCTCTCAAAATTTTGCCTTCCAGCAAGCTCCCAATTGAATTTCGTGATATGAACTCAAAACCCTCGAAATTCCCCTTTTCTGCCCAGCAATTTTCGCTTCTGCGATCCCAGGACGGTGTCTGCGGTCTCGCACCTGCTGAATTTCCATCGCATTTGCGGATTTCACTTAATGCACCTCGTCCACTTCTGCGATCAAGAGGTCATACCTACGTGTGCGCACTAGCGGACCATTGTCTGCTTCTGCGGTCTTAGATCGCTCTTGCGTTCCCTCACTCGCATTTGTGAGCATCGCAGATGTGGAATTCACCTTGCACCTGCGACCCCAGACCACCCTTCCGAATTCTGCTTTTGTGCTTGGTCGTCCGCACATGATGCCCCACACCTGCGGTTCCCCCACCGCAGGTGCGAAAACACCAGAGCCAGCACACCAGAAATTCTTCTCAGTCCAATTTCACCTGAAACTCACCCGAGATCATCGGTTGTATTGGTAAAATAGAGTTTCACACGAAATCTAGCTTTTGACAACTCAGCTAGTCACGTGGACGCAGGAAAATGCGACAGCTGGATGTGATTGTTTGAAGAGGTACGGTAAAAAGAGGCACGGTTCAGTAAAGGCACAAACTTATCAGCCACAGGAAGCTCAACTTGAACAAAACGGGAGAGAGGCACGGTCAGAATGAATCTAGACAAAGCTACGGGCAAATTCAAAGACCCACAATTGATTACTCGAACGTTATGTAACCGAACCCCAATTACCGTTATCCTTTGTAACACCTCATTAATGTCATAATTAATCATTAATGAGTAATCATAGCAAGAGTTGTATGTTATAAGAATCTCCTATATAAGGGAGGGGAATACAGCTTGTAAAGGCATCTAATTCTCGAATACAATTAACTTCGCTTTTCTATATTTCTGCAATATTGTCTATTATTCATTTTTCTCCATTACCTTGATTATCAGTAACCCGTATTCATCTTAAAATAAGCTTTAGTCAAAGGGTCTAATTCTTTGGTTAAACTGATTGATCTAGTTACAAGGAATCTGATAATCTTTGTTTACTTTTCAAGTGATATCCTCTGAATTATGTCAAACTCCAACGACAACAACCAGCAAAGGAGTGGAACCCCAGTTCCATCGCCTTCAGGAACCCCACGTGGTTCGAGGGAACAATCCCCAGAAAGATCCAATAACAACAATGGTGATAATGATCAAACTGTGGAACAAGATCGTGTAAAGCAAATGATTGCAGAGTATGTGAGTCAAGCTTTGCAAGAATTTGCGAAAGGATTACCGACAGCGTTACCTTCACCGCAGACGCCACCCCCCAATAACACCATCACCATGGAAAATCCTCAATCTGGGTTGGCAAACTTAAGAAGAGGAGATACTCCTAATGAATGTCTCGAAACAAGACAAGGTATATCTAATAACTCAGAATTACAAAATTTACTGCTAACCATGCTGAAATAGATAAAGGAGCTGAACAATCGCATCGAACAAATTCCTGGAGTACCACCTATCATCAAAGGCATCGATGTTGATAGATATTCTCAACAACCTTGGAAGCCAAGTGCGGCACCCTTGCCTATACCCAAGAAGTTTAAAATGCCTGAAGTTCCCAAATATGATGGAATAGCTGACCCACGCGACTATGTGACTGCTTTCACTACTGGGGTAAAAGGCAACGACTTAACGAAACAATAGATTGAATTAGTCCTTGTCAAAAAATTTGGGGAAACACTTACCAAAGGGGACCTAACCTGGTATTCGCTTCTCCTTGAAAATTCTGTTGACTCTTTTGCTAAGCTTGTAGATGCGTTTATAAAAGCACACTCTGGTGCACCAAAAGTTGAGAAGAGAATGGAAGACATATTCAAAATAAAACAAGGAGACACGGAACTACTCCGTGAGTTTGTAGACAGGTTTCAACGAGAAAGAATGCAGTTACCCAGGGTGCCTGATAATTGGGCAGCCATGGCATTTGCAAGCAACCTAAACGATAAAAGCTCAGAAGCCACGAGACGACTTAAGGAAAGTCTAAGAGAATTCCCCGCTACAACATGGAACGATGTATATAACAGGTACAATACTAAACTTAGAATAGAAGAAGATATCATTGCTCGTTCAAGAGATGAAGATCATTTCAGATCCAGACGTCCTGAATCAGATAGATGATCAGGTAAAAATAGGTACGATCCTTACTTAGGGCCCTCAGAACGCGATATCCGCCCCAGGTTCGAAAACACTAGGTCGAACTATAGACCATAAGGAAGAGACGTAGTCTCATCCTCATCTAGATCCAGAAAAGATCGAGATGAACGACCTAGAGGTAGTACTCAAATTGGGGATCATACCTTTAATGTAAGTACTACTAAACTTGTCTCAATATTTAGGAACATGGGAGACCCAAAGAGATGCGGTCAAATCCAAGTAGAAGAAACCCAGATCACTTGTGTCAATTTCACAACGATCATGGGCACAAAACTGCGGATTGCAGATTTTTACAAGGTGAAGTAGAAAATTTATTAAAACAGGGTAATTAACAGAATTGTTTAGTGATAAAGGTAAACATGCATATATGAGGAACATGCAGGAGCCCCCAAAGTCTCCTTCTCCAAAATGAACCGTCAATGTGATACACGGGGGTGAAGAAGTAAACGGAGTGATTTACAAAACAACCACAAAGTTCACAATTACACATGGGAAACAGGCTCGTAAAAATATGGAAGAAGACAATATAACCTTCGATGATGAAGATATCAGCGGATTATCGTGGAAGAAATGCTACTGGGGAATCAAGTAATACCAAAATCACGAGCCATATCAGGGTTTGATAACTCTACGGTTATAACAAAAGGAGAAATTGAGCTTAGCACTTATGCTGAGGGGGTGATCAAAAGTGCCAGGTTTCAAGTCATCGATACTGACATGGATTATAACGTGATCATTGGAAGGCCATGGATCAACGACATGAAAGAGATACCTTCCACGTTGCATCTGGTAATTAAATTCCCCTCTGAATGGGGAAGTCAACAAATCAAAGGAGATCAGTAGACCGCAAGAAATATAAACTCTGTGGTACACTATAACAAGAAAATAGAGGTGGAAGAAGCTACTACCCAAATAGGTACGGAAGGTATTATTGCTGAAACAGGTACGAAAGAAAATACTTACGAGAAGGAAAATCAAGTTACCACGGAAGGTATACTATACCATACAGATTCCAGACGGGACGTCATTCGTGAATCGGAGAAAGATGAGCACATCAAAACAACTACGGAGGAGCTCGTAGCTGTTCCATTATCTGAACAAAAGTCTGAGCAGAAAGTGTGTATAGGCACGAGGCTAGGCCTCGCTCGAAGAGGGAAGTTAATTGATTATTTAAAGGCTAACACAGACTGCTTTTCATGGTCCCACTCAGATATGATAGGCATCCCACCAGAAGTGATGACTCATAAACTAAATGAAGATCTATCCTTCGTACCTGTTAAGTAGAAGAAAAGAAAGCAAGGACCATTCAAGAACCAAGTGATCAATGAAGAGGTACAGAAACTCTTGAAGATTGGTTCGATACGAGAGGTAACGTATCCTAACTGGCTAGCAAACACCGTGGTAGTACCTAAAAAGAATGGCACGTGGAGAGTATGCGTAGTTTATACTGACTTAAATAAAGCATGCCCAAAGATTCATTCCCATTTCCGCATATAGATCAAATGATTGATGCCACAGCAGGTCATGAATTGTTGAGCTTCTTAGATGCATATTATGGTTATAATCAGATTAAAATGAATCCCGCAGATGAGGAAAAAACTTCTTTCATTACAAACAGGGGGACTTACTATAATAAGTTATGCCTTTTGGCTTAAAAGACGCTGGATCCACCTATCAAATGTTAGTGACTAAAATGTTCCAAGAACATCTTAGAAAGACGATGGAAGTCTATATTGATGATATGTTGGTAAAATCAACACAAGCACAAGACCATTTACAACATCTCTCTATTGCTTTTGGTATTTTACGCAGGTATAATATGAAGTTAAATCTAGAGAAATGCGCTTTTGAGGTGCAATCAGATAAATTTTTTGGTTTCCTTGTATCAAATAGAGGAATAGAGGTAAATCCCGCTCAAATTAAAGCTATAGAGGAAATACCTGATATTTTAACAAATAAAAAGGAAGTTCAAAGGCTGACAGGGATAATAGCAACTTTGGGTAGGTTTAATTCTAAATCTTCCGAAAAAAGTTTTAAATTCTTCTCAGTTCTGAAAAAGCAGAATCAGTTCGAATGGACTGAAGAATGTCAGCAAGCCCTCAAGAATCTGAAGATTTATCTATCGAAACCACCACTGCATTCAAACCCAAAAGAAGGGGAAAGATTGTACATCTACCTGGTTGTCTTAGAAATTGCTGTAAGTGCAGTATTGGTAAGAGAAGAAAAAGGTAAACAATCACATGTCTGTTATGTAAGTAAAACTTTGCTAGATGCTAAGGCTAGATATCCACATCTGGAAATGTTAGCCTTAGCTTTAATAATGGCATCTAGAAAATTACGACCCTATTTTCAATGCCACCCAATCACCGTTGTGACCTCATATCCTTTAAGAAATATTCTGTATAAACAGGAATTGTCAGGAAGATTAGCCAAGTGGTCCATAGAATTAAGTGAGCATGAAAGAATCTATCAGCCTAGGACTGCAATTAAGTCTCAAATACTAGCTGATTTTGTTGTTGACTTTAGTAATAACATTGTATCTGAAATAGAAAAAGAGTTACAACTCTTTAACGGTGTTAATCCAGGCCTATGGACCTTGTTCACCGATGGTTCTTCAAATATAAAAAGTGCCGACTTAGGCATAGTCTTGATATCACCCACGGGTGAAAAGACACGGCAAGCTATCAAGTGTTATCCTATAACTAACAATGAAGCAGAGTACGAAGTTGTTATTCCAGGGCTTGAACTCGCACGGGAGCTCTCAATCGAGAAAATCGTGATCAATAGTGACTCCCAACCGGTAGTAAATCAGATACAGGGGACTTACATCGCTCGAGAGACTAGAATGCAACAGTATCTTGAAAAAGCACGAGAGCTCGTGAGACAATTCAAAACATGGAAGGTAATGCAAATACCTAGAGAGGAAAATGCAGAAGCAGATGCATTAGCTAACCTCGCAGCAGTCACGGAAGTAACGAACAAAGACAATACAATTGTCGTTCAACTATTTCATTCAATAATAGACCAGGACAGGAATGAGGTAACTTTCAACAACCTAACCTGGGACTGGAGAAACAAAATTCTTAATTTTTTGCAGAATAGCACCGTACCTGAAGACAGGAAAGTAGCTCAAGCACTTCGCCACAAAGCTGCACGGTACTGCCTTATTCGCAACTCACTTTATTGCAAGATGTTCGGAGGACCCCTAGCTAAATGCCTCGGACCTAACCAAACGGAATTTATGATGAAATAAGTCCACGAAGTACACTGTGGAAATCACTCCGGGGCGAGATCCTTAGTGAAAACACTAGTCAGAGCTGGATACTATTGGCCTAAGATGGAAGAAGAAGCCGAGAACTTCGTATCCAAATGTGACAGGTGCCAAAGGTTTGCCAATAACATGCATCGACCAGCGGAATTATTACATCCAATAATATCCCCATGACCTTTCATGAAGTGGGGTATGGATATGGTGGGACCTCTTCCCATAGCTAAAGGACATGTATGGTTTTTACTCGTGCTAACCGACTATTTTACAAAATGGGTGGAGGCAGAAGCGTTCAAAAAAGTGCGAGAAAAGGAAGTTATAAACTTCTTATGGCGAAACATAATATGCCGCTTTGGAATACCAAAGGAAATCGTGTGTGATAATGGCCCACAATTCATAGGCTCACAAATCACAGAATTCTTCAAAAGTTGGCAAATCAAGCGGATCACTTCAACGCCGTACCGCCGCGTGGCTAATGGTCAAGCTGAATCAACTAATAAGGTCATCGTCAACAATCTAAAGAAGCGGCTGGATAAAGCCAAAGGAAACTGGCCTGATGAGTTACCAGCGGTACTATGGGCATACAGAACAACTTCAAAAATAGCCACGGGATAAACTCCTTTCGCACTTGTTTATGGCCCAGAAGCCTTAATACCTGTGGAGATTAGCGAACCAAGCATAAGGTTCTCAACATACACGGAGGTAGAAAACAACAACGAATTAAGGACCAACCTGGACCTGCTCGAACCACGGAGAGAAGCAATCTTGATACGTATGGCAGCTCAAAAAAAAATCATAAAGCGTTATTACAACTGTAAAGCTCATCTCAGGTACTTCAAGATTGGGGACTTCGTCCTCAAAAAAGTCTTTCAATCAACGAAAGAACCATGTGCAGGAAAGCTAAATCCAAACTGGGAAGGACATTACAAAATCCGAGGCATAGCTGGGAAAGGCGCCTATGAGTTGGAAACTATGGACGGCAGAGTTCTACCAACAAGCTGGAATGCCATCCACCTAAAGAAGTATTACTTCTAAAAGAAAAGAATTACCCCCGTCAGGTATAACATGTTCGATTTTATTTTGAACATTTAAAAATTTTACTAACTTTT